>CAMRHE010000058.1:4090000-4370000 GCA_947044405.1 Leptodactylus fallax | reverse complement strand
GAATTATAGTGCCAGTGAAGTGCACTTTAATATAACAAGGGTACTCGGTTGGTTGCCTAGGCATATTCATTTGGTGTTGTAACCATAAAAGATGCACACATTTATAGGAAGTCAGTAGACGGCCATACTATTTACTCTTCCGTATATATGTCAAATGAAACCCGTATATATCAAATTAAACTTCCCCATTTTGTCATGTAGAAATTTGCGTACTTGTTCCCAAAAACCACTAACAATCGGGCAGGACTACAATAGATGGTAAAAGGTGCCTGGCAAATCCCCACATTTAGGACAGAGGTCTCTAACACCCGGTCTGAACCTAATGACCCTGGCAGTACTCATATATGCCCGATGCAAAATATACACTTGGGATATACAGTCCCTTAGATTGGGAGGTACTATCTTTGGTGTCTCCATCCAAGTTCCACTCCTCCTCAGTCAAGTCCCCTACATTAGCTGCCCAGGGGTCTCTAGCCAGGGTTCAGACTACTTAAGTCTCCACTGTTACACCTCTGTCATGGAGGGGGGAAACTCCCCCTGCCTCATACGCCCCGACTTCTCAAACTGTATGCTGAAGCGTAAGTTCATCTGCGTCACGTATAGAATTCCCCTAGTAAACGATCTGTCTCAGGGGACTTACAATTCACGAGGAATGACAGGGCGGCAGCAACCTCTTCCTCCCTAACGGGATCCGCCAACAGGGTTCTGCCCTCCCTGTTCAGAACTGGGAATGGAAATTCGTCTAAATAATGACTCTTGTCCTGAGGGGGATAGTTGAAAGGACTAGGAGTACAGGGCTGCATAAAAGGCTCCAAACACTTCAGCAATGTCTCTCAGTATCGCTCCTCCTTGATCCTTGACCGTAACTACCATCAGCAAAGACAAATCTATCTTGGCCAGTTGTGCCAGAGTTGTTCTGCTAGGTTCTCCATACTTCTAGTAGCTTTGCCTAGTAAAGAACTGAGCCCTCCTCACTTCGGTCATGAGCTATCCAGGGAGTGTTTTGAAGGAAAACTTAAGCCAACAACACAGATAGGTCAGGCTCACCTGAATGTAATGTCTTTTTTTTCCCCATGAAAACTTGTGCCCTCCTTACCAAGAGATTCATTTATTTTAACAATATGCAAATATGAATAATCTGGAGCAACTATTGTGCTCCAAATTGCTACATTCCACACTGTGTTGAAACGTCGTCCTTCTTTCCTCCCCTCTTTGACAGAGAGAGACTGTTATGCTGAAATTTTTCCTGGTTGCAGCGGCGTATTACAGCAGTGTGGGGCTTAGCAGTTTGGAGCCACAGAGCACCCTGTGCTAAAATTAAGATAAATTGAGATATAGATAAAAAAAAAAAAGAAGATAAAAATGAGATAAATTAATATCTCTGCAACGGATGCACACATTTTAATCGGGGGGGGGGGGGCAAAAAAACCTTACCTTTTAGAATCACCTGATTAATATGTCTCACCCTGGTGACCGACTCTCTTTAACACGTCATCATGTTAAATGTTAAACCGTGACTGTTTGGGATGAACCACTGGTTTCCAGGCTGGTTCTGAATCTGGGTGATCAGAACCAGCACCTGGCCCCCATTTCGCTCTGCCCCTCCCCTGCATCACTGCTAGTTACATGTACTGTACTGCCATGTACCTTAGCATGTAGGTAGGAAATGGGATCTGCATTCTGGTTCAGGATCTGAACTAGCCCAGAAAACTGTGGTTTGTCTCCAAATAGATCCACCGAGGAAGTACCACTCCCTAGATGCCACAGTCACTGTAGACCACGGAATTTAAAAGGTTAATGCCGCTGATCATTTCCTTTTTCTTGCTTCCTGCTCACTACACTTCTCTTGGTCTTCACGTTTGGCGGGGAGTGAGGGGGGGAACCCCGGCTTGGCTTATATTGCAAGTCATGCCACAAGGCTTCTTCAAAGTGAAGCATTGACTGAAGGAGCTAACTTTTACAAGCTGGTGCTGGAGGCACAGTTTCCCTTTTTCTATTTGCAAAATTAATTTGCATGCTTATTCTTAGGGGGCATAAAGAGATTCTAATTCTTCCTATGCATATTTGGCAGTCTCTTCAATGAGACAAAGTACTCCTCATGAAGGAATAGCATAATTATTTCATGAAGAATACATATACTTTTTTTTTTCTCTAACCATCTTAGTGGTGTCAGACTTTTGTCTCAATCAGTTGCCATTGACTATGACCATAAATGCAGGAACTTTCTGTGGTCTGGCACTTGTTAGAAACCCAGCCATGATTTTATTACTGTGGCCAGGTTATCAACTCATGCATGTAATGACCCTGCCTGATAACCTGGCCACAATAAGGAAATCATGGCAGGGTTTCTGACAAGTTCGTGCATTCATGGTCATATTTATTGGCAACTGATTGAGACAAAAGATTGACTCCACAAAGATAGTTAGAGAACATCTTTAAAACACTGATGTCTAGTATTTTAAATATGCCTGCAATCTGTGCCCGCACTAATCGCTAGCATTAACCCCTTCACACATTCTCAAGTACATGTACATGGGAGAATGTGGGTAGTTACGTACGTCATGGTGACTGAGCGGGCTCAGAAGCAGAGTCCGTGCGATCACTGTGATAACACCGATCCCTGCTGTTTAATCCTTAAGATGCCATGGTCATTAGCGACCGCAGCATCTTAAGTGTTTGTTAGTGACACTGAATGCCTCGGGCGGCATCGGGAGCGGGTGTTAGCTGTAATGGTGATCGAGCGGGCTCAGAAGCATCCAAGGGGTTCTGCCATGACAGATGTCCCCCCACGGCGTGATTGGGGGGTGCCCATATGTAACTTCTGCAGCCTGGAGTCCCCAGTACCTGGTTGATCAGTATATTGCTGGTTCAGATCTCCTAATGGGACATATAAAAAAGTTAAAAAAAAAAAGTGTATGAAAAAAATAAATTAATAAATCAAGGAAATAATGATTGTTCGCCATCTCACCTTAAAAAATGCTATAAAAAGTGATCAAAAAGTCATATGTACCCCAAAACAGTACCAGTAAAAAGCACAGATCGTCCCGCAAAAAATAAGCCCTCAACCAACTCTGTCAACCGAAAAAAAAAAAATTGCTACACATCTGAGAAGATGGCGATGCAAGAATAATTGATTTCTTTCCCCAAATGGGTTTTTGTTCTGCAAAACTAGTAACACATAAAAAAAAAAAACACAATATAAATGAGGTATCGCCGTAATCATACCGACCCGCAGAATAGAGCTAACATGTTACTTTATGCTGTATGGAAAAAAAAATTAAGAGGTATAAAGCATTACCAGAATTAATATAATGTATTCTATAAGTTATAGGCACCCAAAAATGTCATTACAAAATACATCTTATACCACAAACAACAAGCCCTCATATGGCTACATCACCAGAAAAATAAAAAAAAATATAGCTTGTACAATGTGAAGACAAAAAATCGCCAAATCATTACAACAAAACTGGCTGCGGTAGGAAGGGAATGTATAAGTTGTGCGAGTGTATATCAGGGGACACCCCAGATTTAGAGCTTACGAGGGAAAAGAAACCAGAAGTGACCCCACCCCTCCCCCAATCATAGGATCTACTGGGGATATAGTAGGGAATTTGGTGTTCCCAATGTACTCCGCACAGCTTACATATTCACTCTTCACCATCCGCTGTGCATTCACGTCTGGGATACTAATGCTCACTACACCCCTTGATAAATTCTTTGAGGGCTGCAGTTTTCAAAACTGGGTCATTCCATAGGGGATTCCACTTTACTGGTACTTTAGAGGCTCTGCAAACATGACATGGCGTCCAGATACCAAACCAATAAAAATATAGACTTCAAAAGCCACATAGCACTCCTTCACATCTGCGCTCTGCTGTGTGCCCAAACTGCAGTTTATGCCCACATGAATGACACTGGTGTACCCAGGATGACATACTTAATGTCATATATGGGTATAAACCGCTGTTTGGGCACAACCGGGCACAGAAGGGAAGGAGCACTATTATGGTTTTTGGACGCCATGACACTTTTGCAGATTTGCTGAAACACCAGTAAAGTGGAATCCCCTGACATGTGACCCCCAACCCCATTTTGGAAACTACACCCCTGAAGGAATTTATCCAGGGGTACATTAAACATGTTTAACCCCCAAGTGTTGCATTAATTAATTAATTTTTCCAGAAATGAATACGCAGCGGATAGTGAAAGGCGAAAATGAGAATTTTTCCAGGAATACATCATTTCAGTGCATAATATGTTGTGCCCAGCTTCTATCAGAGACGAATGCTCCAACAGCTGTTGTGCCCGGGATATCCACTTAACAGTTTTTGTTGTGTGTGTCTCAGCTGACACAAGTTGGGAACAACATATCGGGCACTGAAATGATGTATCTATGGGAAAACTGCAATTATCAGCTGCGCATTCAGTTCTGGAAATTAAATTAATGCAAGTGGTGTAGTTTCCAAAGTGAGGTTATGTGTCTGCGGGTTCTACTCTGCAAAAGTGGCATGACGTCCAAAAACCAAACTGTGCTCCAAAAAACAAAATAGTGCTCCTTCCCTTCTGTTCCCAGTTGTGCCCAAACAGCTGTTTATACCCACATATGACATTAAGTATGTTATCCTGGGTCAACAGTGTCATACATGTGGGCATAAACTGCCGTTTGGGCACACAGCAGGGCGGAGATGTGAAGGAGCGCTATGTGTTTTGGACCACTGATTTAGATGTTGGTTTTTGGACGCCGTGCCACATTTGTAGAGACTCTAAAAATACCCCTACAAAATGGGGTCACTTCTTGGGGAATTTCAATTTACTGGCACCTTCAGGGCCCTGCAGATACAAAATGGCGTCCAGAAAATCCCTCTGCTCCTTCCTTTCTGAGCCCTGCTGTGTGCCCAAGCAGCAGTTTACACCCACATATACAACTTCTTTCTACCTGGGATAGCCCACTTAATAGTTTTAGGAGTGTATGTCTCTGATGACACAAACTGGGCGCAAAGTGTTGGGCACCGAAATGGCATATCTCTTTAAAAATTTCAATTTTCACTTTGTACATTTAATTTTCGGGAAGCACTCTTAGGCTCAAAATGATAACAACACTTGATAAATTCCTTGAGGGGTGTAGTTTATAAAATGGGGTCACTCTTTTGGGGTTTTCACTGTACTGGTACTTTAGGGGCTCTGCAAATGCGACATGGCACCTGAAAACTATTCCAGCAAATTCTGCCCTCCAAAAGACAAATAGCGCTCTTTCTATTCCAAGCCCCACCAGTTTACAACCACATATGGGGTATTGCCGTGTTCAGGAAAAATTGTGTAAGAAACTTTTTCTCCTTTGTCCTCTTATGAAAATAAAAAATTTGAGACTAAATTGACAGTTTAGTTCATTTTCACATTCCACTGTTAATAAAATCTGTGAAACAGCTGTATTGTCAAACTGTTCATTATTTCCCTTGATATGTTCTGTGAGAGGTGTAAGTTCCAAAACGGAGTCACTTTTGGGGGTTTCCATTGTATTGGTACTTTGGGGGCTCTGCAAATGCGAAATGGCACCCGAAAACTATTCCAGCAAAAACTGCCCTCCAAAAGCCAAATGGCAATCTTTCCATTCCAAGTCCCCGTGATGTACCCATACAGCAGATTATGTCAACATATGGGGTATTGCTGTGTTCAGGAGCAATTGTTTTACAAACTGCGGGGTGCTTTTTCTCTTTTAACCCATTGTGAAAATGAAAATTTTGGGGATAAAGTGACACCTTTTAGTAATTTTTTATTTGCACATCCCAATGTTAATAGAATCTGTGAAAAGGCTGTTGGGTCAAAATGCTCAATATACTCCTTGATAAATTCTGAGAGGGTTGTAGTTTCCAAAATGTGGTCACTTTTAGGGGGTTTCCATTGTATTGGTACTCTAGGGGCTCTGCAAATGAGACAGGGCACTGAAAACTATTCCAGCGAAATCTGCTTTTCAAACGCCCAGTGTCGCTCCTTCTCTTCTATGCGCTGCTGTGTGCCCAAACATCAGTTTACACCCAAATGTGGGGTATTTCTGTGTTTGGGAGAAATTGCATAACAAACTGTGAGATGCATTTTCTCCTTTTAACCCTTTGTGAATGTGTTAGTTTTAGGGCTAAATGAATGTATTATTGAAAAAAAATGAAATGTCTAAATCTCACCTCCATATTGTTTTAATCCCCGTGAAATGCTTAAAGGGTTAACAAACTTCCCAAATGTTGTTTTGAATTATATGAGGGGTGCAGTTTTGAAAATGGGGTGATTTATCGGGGTTTCTAATATATAGGCCTTTATAATCCCCTTCAGAACTGAAGTGGTACCTAAAAAATTAGTTTGGGAAATTTTCTTGTAAATCTGGAAAATCGCTGTTACACTTGTAAGCTTTATAATATCCAAAATAAATTAAATGACAATTAAAAGATGATGCCAATATAAAGCAGAGATATGGTAGATAATATTTATTAATGTACTTGGGTGGTATGACTATCTGTTTGAAAAGCAGAGCATTTTACATTTTGAAAATTGCAATTTTTTTTTTTCCCCAAATCGCTTACTTTTTTTTTATAAATAAATACAAAAATATTGATCAATGTTTACCACTAACATGAAGTACAATGTCTCACGCAAAAAAACAAACAATCTCAAAATCACTTGTGTGAGTTGAAGCATCTTAAAGTTATTGCCATATAAAGTGACATATGTCAGTTCTGAAAAATGAGGCCTGGTCCTTAACGCACTTTTGGGCTTGGTTCTGAGGGGGTTAAAACCCCCCGACTCCTTGGTCAAAGTGACCAAGGCATCATTTTCCCAGTGGTGTATGGTTGCTGGCATTTAGGGATAGATCGCTGGCCCCCGGAACGAAATCCCGAGTTGGCCATGACCGCCAGGAGCCTACTGAAGTCTCCCAGGATTGTCTAGCTTAGCCTTCTATTACAGGCAATTATAATTTATTATTATTAATAATAATAACAATATTATAATAATTAGTTTAAACCATTGAAAAAAAAATAGATGTCCATCTATATAGATTTTCTATCAAACGTAATCATATCGACCCATAGAGTGCAGGTGACTTAACATTTTGGCTGCACAGTGAATGGCATAAAAACAAAGTCCCTAAGGAAGTTGCGCAATTGCAGTTTTTCTCCAATTCCAAAATTTTCTCCAAAAACAAGATTTACCGAATGCTAATCCTGACTGTAATTTTGGCCTAAATATACCATATAAATGTGCCATATATGTTAGGAACAATATTAGTGGTTGCAGTTCACCATCTTATATTGTTAGGCAGGGTTCAAACTACCGTTGGATATCCGTTATGATAGTGTCCATTAAAAAAAAAAAAAAAAGACAACTATCATAACACACATTAACGGTTTTTTACTGTCCGTTTTTTTTGCTTTGCTTTCTGAGCATGCGCAGAAAAAAAATGGACAGTATAACCCGTCCGTTACCCATAGGCTTTATGTTAAAAAGTAACAGACACTTGACGTCCGTTATGAAACCTTCTTCTTTTTTTTTTTTTTTTAACACAAAAGTCCTGCATGTAGGATTTTTTTGTCTGCGAAAAAAAATGAATGGACACAAGATAAAATTCCATTGAAATGAATGGAAATTTTAACTGATTAGTGTCCGTTGCTAAAATCTTGCAACGGACACTACTGACGATCACCAGCGGTAGTGTGAACGCCCCCTTAGGGTACGTTCACAAGGATTAATTTTACCTAGCTGGAGTATTCAGCTTCAGAAATTTTGAAGCTGAATTTTTCTGTTTGACCAAATTTCGTATCCGATTCTGCACCTCCCATGCAGTCTTTTTCCACCTCCCTCCATCACTTCAATTGGAGTTATCAGGTTAAATTTGCTTGAAGATTGAGCATAAGACTTATTTTTTTTTTCTGCTAGCTGAAAAAAATCATTTAGGCTAAGCGGACCGCACCAAAAAAGCGCTGCGGGAAAAACCGCAGCAGCAACGCATCGTGATTGTTCCCTCTGCTTTTCACTGAAAGGTTTCCTATGTGGACTTTCTGCTTCCATTATGACTATAGTGAAATCTCTGGCGTATAATTGACATGCTGCGATTTCCAAAACCACAACGGTTTTGGAAATCGCAGCGTGTCCGCTGTGTGTATTTTTTCACAATGTGTACATGGGATTATACCTTTCTGTAACTGATTTGCAGTGAACCTCATTTTTCTGCTTTGTAGTGTTTTGGGTTTTTTTTTTTTTTTTTCATGCGGATTTTCAATTTTATAACCATGTGCCTGAGCTGTTACATAATTTACACTGTGACGATAGTTTTAATACCTTTTTCACTTTTCTCTAGAATTATATTGCTACGATTCCATTGGTCATGTACGTGAGTGGATTCGTTTCATCATTCCTAATGAAGCCAGTCAACAAATATATTGGACGCAATGTGAGTTGTGATTTGAGGCTACATAAGAAAATGAAATATAGCATAGGGTGTTTCTCTCGGCTTAATTTGTACCTCTTTGCTTTTCCAGATTACCTATTTTTTAGGTCTGCTTGCTATTGCTGCTTTTTCTGCCTGGGTAGCTCTAGATCCACAGCTTAGTGTGGCTGTCTATGGAGCTGCTGTTATTTTGGGATCTGGGTCAGCTACGATCTTGGTTACATCTCTGTCTATGACTGCTGATCTTATTGGACCCCACTCAGTAAGTACTGCATATTCAAATGTCTTTTTGTATTTACACATTTCTCATGTGCAGCCTGATATTTGGCCATTAGAGGGAAATGGTGAGCTATAAAAGTTGAGCATATCTTTTGATATACTATATTAGTATAATTCTGAAGAAATCTTATACAAATTTGTACATTAAGGATAGGATTTTCTTACTGAGTTTACTATAAACTGTAAATTTAATTACAATTACATATAAGGTACATCAGTCTGCACATACTGCATAGGGAAAACACTGGTGTACCATTCACATGGCTCCTTAGTGGTTATGAATTTGTTAGAGATTTGGTGTCCTGTGACTGGGGAGAGGGGAAGAAGCTCTAACAACTCTTTAAGTAGTAACACACACAAAATATTTACAAAATATTTTGTGTTCTTTTTAATAGAATTGTATGTCTATTAACACAGAAAAAATCAAGAAATAAAGTGAAAACTGTGAAAAACAATGACACTTACATATCAATATACTATTTTTTTATTTTAAGTATTAACACATTTTGTTACTTCTTACTTTACAGCACAGTGGAGCCTTTGTATATGGAGCAATGAGCTTTACTGACAAAGTGGCCAATGGCCTGGCCGTAGTGCTCATACAGTCTCTGCATCCATGCCAGTAAGTATTACCAGTGTTTTCTCTGACCAATGTGTACATGTGCTGGGTGGTATCCATGTGCCGCTCATGCATCCACAAACCCATTGATTTCCTTTAGTGAGCCCAGGCCGCAAAACTGACAGGACCTGTCCTGACTTTGTCTCAAGCTTACATCCCCATGCACAGACCCATAGTAATATATGGTTGTGTGTATGGGGCCATAGAAAATAATGGGTCAGTGTGTTAGCCATGAAGAACATGGATAGCACACTGACATAGCACACATTTGTGTGATTGGAGCCTAAAGGGGATTTTCCAGGAATCGGTCAAAAAAATCTGTTCTCAAAAGAAGAGGCAATACTTTACTGTATTTCTATTCCAGAATCTGTGCTCTCTGCTGGTCTGTTTGTTTAGTTGCAACAATGATGTAATGTCCACAGTATGTGACTTCTGCAGGATTCACCAGCCTCTTGGCTGATGTATCATCACTACAGCCAAGTAAACTGACCAGCAGGGTACAGCAGAGAAATTTACCAGGTGAGTACTGTCTTTTATTATTGTATGCCATTTTTACCACTCAGGGAAATTTTGCCTGATCCTGGAAAACTGCTGTTGTAGGGGCATAACATAATATACATTATAACAGAACATAATGAACATACTGGTTGTTTTTGTTTGATGCAGAAAGAAAAAAAAAACAAAACAAACAAAGTGAAAACTTGTTGCTGATAATAAAGCTTCTAATCCGTATTCACATTAGCTGTGTTGGTGCACCTGGGGTGTGGACACTGTCCAGAGCACCTGTGGTTCCCACCCTAACCTAAAGGGTTATAGACCCGGCCACTAGGTGGCTGACACTAGGAATATCTAAAGAAGTCGGCTCCACCTCTTCTTCAAACACTGTGCAAGTCAGTTTTAACCTAGTGTCCGTCGGACACAGACACCACCTGACTCAGGTCTTTCGGTCTTTCATCTTTTTTTCTTTTTCTTTCAGGTGCAAGGGGGTCTTCGGTGTGTACACTATACTAGTCGTATTCCCCCTACGGGCGCAGCACTCTGTAATAGAGCGCCTAGCCAGTCACCCAATCCCTACCGGACCATCCCTTGCCTTCTTCTGGAAGTCAGACATCTTTTTTTTTCCTGTCCATCGTGTCTCCAAGTGGTCAGAGCCCCCCATGGTGGACCCCACGATAGCTAGCCTTTAGCAGACTCCGTCTCCCTTTGCAATCCCTTGGACTGAGGATGAACTCTCCCTCCATTCGAGCTACTAAGGCGGCCTTTGTAGCGGAATGCTCCTTCCTTTTGTGGCTTCTCGGTCAGCAAGGTCTGCATTTCCTAGGCTAAAGAGCTCCATAGGGGCCTCTCCAGTGTTGCTCCCCTCCAGGACAATCAGCTTGTCTCTCAAATCCTGAACTCCTCCAGTTCCTGTGCGATGCTACCCTGAAGCAGCTTCACTGTTCTGCCTAGCGACCACCTGTGCTGTCTCCTCCGTTCTAAATGGAAGTTTTTTCTCCAGGCCATCTCCACTCTTCAGCAGCATGGCGTTATTGTCCCCTTTCCCCTTCAAGTTTGTCCGTATCCGCAGGTTCCACATAAAGCTCCTGCGGTCGATGGTGGCATCCCTGGAGACAGGTGACTTTCTGTCTATCAACTTCTGCGACTTCAGTTTTTCCCAGGTGATGGCGTCCATTCTGGCTAACGTCCGTTCCAGAGGAGTTGCTATGATTCTGTACTTGGTCAACCTTGGATATGCACCAGGGCAAGTTTCTCCTCCCAGAATTCAAGATCTCCCCCCCCCCCCTCCCGATCCAGTGTGTTCTGCCTTCTCCCTTTGGCTCAGTTGCACTCGAGCCCCTGCAATTGCTGTTTCTGGCCCATTGGGACAAGCCTCCCTTGAGCTCGACCGCCCGTTTCTCCTGCCTCCCCGGGTTCACCGAGAGCTTCTTTGATGGCTCTCCTTTTGCCCCTCCTTTGGTAGGTGATCCCTCCGATGCCAGTCTGGTGGAAGAGCGGTCTTCAGTGCCTTGACCATTCAAGGCCTGTGGTCCAAAGCTGAGATCTCCTCCAGATCTACCTACTGGAACTGGGGCCATCTTCAAAGCCGTGTGGCCTTGCTAGTACCCTCCCGCACTCTTCTTTGGGCAGAGCATCTTGTTTCAGCCCTGTTGGCGGTCCTCATTCCAGACGTGTACCAGGTGGCAGACTACTTGAGCCGAGGAAAGCTCTTGCGGGGCACGTGGTTGCTTCTCCAGTAGATCTTTCTACAGTTGTGTCCCAAGTTGGGAAGTTCTGGCGTAGACCTCTTCTCCTACTTCTACCTACTTCTCCTGGGTCCAAGGGGTAGTGTCAACTGGCTACAACATTAGAGTTCTCCTCTTCCTCTGCTAGCACCCTCTTTCTTAAAGACCGTTTTTTTCGCCTTACCTCAGCTGCGTTTACCAGCATGGCTGTTTTAAACGAGGTCCTAAGGCAATGCAGTTTTTTGGAGTCTGTTGTCCAGTTCATGCTCAGGGCCTGATACTCCCAGTCTGCGCTGATATTTCATCGCTCGTGGAAGGACTATGTATGGTGGTGTGAGGGTAATGATTTTCATCTGCTCTCCCTATCTCCTCCCTGGATCCTGGCTTTTCTCCAGTCCAGTCTTCAGGCTCTCCCTTTTGAGAATTGGGCGATATCTCTCTTTTGGTTTCCTTCCTTGTGACAATCTCTTCCATCCACACAGTCTCCGGTCTGGCTTCCCTGTCCTGGAAGACTCCCTTTTGTCCTTCGTCCTCTACCTACTTTTCCCTCAGGTGGTTTCTTCCTTCCACGTCATCGAGGATACTCTCTTACCGTTTTTTCTGCCCGGTCCCCAGGCACCGCGTGAACAATGTCTTTCTTGCCCGTATCGGGCAATCCGGGTCTATTTGTCTCTCTCTGACCCCTTCCATTGTTCGGACGCCTCAGCGTTCTCCCCGAGGGCCCTCGCTTGCGCCTGGCTGTTTCCATTTCCTGATGATTTCCGCTCTGCTGCGGCTGTGCGTTAGGATGCTCATATGGCTGTGTAATTCCCACCCTCTAGGACTGCTTTAGGATATCCCATGGTGCTGTGTCCCCCATTGAAATAAGCAAGAAAACTGGATTTTTGTACCAGGGCCTGGGGCTGGATCAGCAAGAAAACAAGGGTGGGATCTGTGTCCCCCAATGAATACAAGAAAAGGATTTTACAGGGAGTACAAAAATGCAGTTTTTTTCAAAGTCTTTTTTTTCTCTCATGCATTTATATGATTTCATGGTGGCCAAATTTGTATGCCCAACAATTCATAGAGCAAAATACTACCGCTTCATATGCCCGGCCCCAGAGGTGGTCCCCAGTAAATTCAGCAGAATTGAAGATTTTCTGGGGTCTTATTTTGCATTGGAGTACAGACATCTTGTATAATACTCCAATCTATTGAATAGCCATGAGCAGGACATGTTTCGAAATGATCCTGAAATTTTTACACTATAATGCTATGTAACACAGATTTTGTTCCCAGCTTTTAAATGTTATATTCCAATTGCTTATGTCTAAAACAAATTAAAAATTGCTTACATTCATCATAAACTTCGCTTTTGTGACCACGGCAACGAAAATTATGCATTTTTACTATAGAAACAGACGATTTTGCATCTTCTCATTTATACAGTCAGACTAAGAACACTATATGCATTGCAAATTTACACACATTACCAAAAACTGTTCAGAAGTGTGCGGTTTTCCGAGATTTACGACTATACTGCAAATCAGTTTCACGAATCAATCCCCAAATATAGTCGCCCATCATGTTTTCGTTATATTGTCCTTGGTAATGGCGTTCAAAGTTCATAATGTCCTGGTGAAAGCGCTCGCCTTGCTCCTCTGAATAAGCTCCCATGTTCTCTTTGAACTTATCAAGATGAGCATCAAGGATATGGATTTTGAGTGACATCCTGCAGCCCATTGCAGCATAGTTCTTTATCAGAGTCTGAACCAGTTGTACATAGTTTTCATCTTTATGATTGCCTAGGAAGCCGCGAACCACTGCGACAAAACTCTTCCAAGCTGCTCTCTCCTTCCTATTCAGCTTCTTGGGAAATTCACTGCACTCTATGATCTTCTTGATTTGTGGTCCGACGAAGACACCAGCTTTGATCTTTGCTTCAGACAGCTTAGGTAAAAGATCTTGGAGGTAATTGAAAGCTCTCGACTCCTTATCTAGAGCCCTCACAAATTGTTTTATGAGCCCCAACTTGATGTGTAGTGGTGGCATCAGCACCTTGCGTGGGTCCACCAGTGGCTCCCACTTTACATTGTTCTTGCCCACAGTGAACTCTGTCCGCTGAGGCCAGTCCCGCCTGTGGTAGTGCGCTTCAGTATCCCGGCTGTCCCAAAGGCAAATAAAGCAAGGATACTTAGTAAAACCACTTTGGAGGCCCATCAGGAATGACACCATTTTGAAATCTCCGATAACTTCCCAGCCGTACTCATCATACTTCAAGGCACCTAGCAACATCTTGACACTGGTGTATTCCTCTTTCAGGTGCACCGAGCGAGCTACAGGAAGAGACGGATACTTATTCCCATTGTGAAGCAGCACGACTTTGAGGCTCTTGCATGAGCTGTCTATGAAGAGGCACCACTCATTCGGGTTACAGGTGATACCTATAGCCTCAAATAGACTGGCCACATTGTTGCAGAAGCACAGTCCATCTTGATGACTGAAGACGATGGAAAAAACTTGATGACGCTTCCTCTGATCTGTGACTTGAACGCTTTCATCTAATAAGTTCCATTGCTTGAGCCTTGATGTCAGAAGCTCAGCGTTGGACTTGGTGAGACCAAGGTCTCTGATCAGATCGTTGAGGTCTTTTTGGTTAGGGTAGTATGGCTTCCGCTCCTCATCTGCATATGAAGAGAAATCGTGATCTTCAACGTCTTCCTCGATGTCTGACCTGCTGCTTTCTTTTGAAGGTGGTGTAGCTCTGTCTGGAAGTGTTGGTACAGGAAGTTCAGGGCAGTGTGGTACTGGGGCAATAGATGACGGAATGTCAGGATACGTTACAGGCGGTGCATTTTTGCCAGTGCGACATTTGGAAGGGTCCACCATGCAGAAGTAGCAATTTGATGAGTGATCAGTCGGTTCACGCCAAATTCTTGGGATAGCAAAATGCATGGCTCTCTTCTCTCCCCTGTACCAACCTATAAGCAAACAAAATAATATTTGGATTGAGAATTTGATTTAGGCCTATTTCACACTAATGACTAGTGATAGTTACAATATTAACACAGTTAATCTGCTATTTAAGAGAGTAGCATTTATCCACTTACCTTCAAGAGTTTTCTTGCAGTGCTCACATGTGAAATGAGGAGCCCATGGTTTGTCTTGGTCACCAACAGGCATGCCGAAGTATGCTTTGTAGGCCTCACACATCTTAGCAGATGCTTCCACAGAGTACTTTTTCGCTCTTGTCTTTATAAACTGGCCACATACGTAGCAAAATGCGTCTGCTGGATGTATGCAACCTCTTGATGCCATCTAAATTGACTAAGTTGCTGTGAACTGTAAGGAAAAAGGATGTCTCTCCAAACTTGATAAAAATGGTCTTTATTCCATGCAGTATTAAAGTTCAAGAGTGTACTGAGGATTCAGCAGAGCAAGACTGATCACCCGGTACCAGAGTAACACACAATATATACATTTACATTCCTAAGCTCCTCCTGTAATGGGTGTGGGGTGAAGTGTGGGGTGAAGTGTGAATACTGTCGTTATCAGAATCTGAATAGATATTGAATTCACACCTGTCTGTCTAGGTCAATTCCCCTTTGTCTGTGATGGCCATTGCCCACTTACTATGCAATCCCAATCAATTAGATCCTGTCTCTCCATCTCTCAGGAAGGGCTATAATGGCCCTATATAACTGTAGTTATACAGCTACCTACAATTCTGTACAGTCCCAGAAAGTTCTAGATAATTCTGGGCCATTCTAGAAACTTCTTGATAGTTCTCACAATTCCAGAAGCTTCTTAAGTATCTTGAAATATTGTGAATATCCTTAAAAATAGATCAATTTCAAAATATCATTGTGCTGACCACAGAAGCAAAGTTTACAGGGAATAATAACTTTTTTCTGTTCATTTAAGGTACAAACAATCAGGAAAACACACTTGACAACTGGGAACAAATATTTTTTTGAAAATTGTTACATGGTGTAATGCACAGTGCCCGCTCCAATATGCCCCAAACTTTGACCGCCTGTTCAAAATCAGGCCAGTCAGTGACCACTTTAACACCAAATTTGCAGCGTCTTACATCCCTGATCAGAACATTTCTATAGATGAGTCTCTGATCAGTTTCAAAGGGTGTCTGAAATTCCGCCAATACTTGCCCAGTAAGAGGGCACAGTACGGCATTAAAATGTACAAACTGTGCGAGAGCAGCCCAGGGTACACCCACAAGTTTAGGGTTTATAAAGGAAGAGACACAAGAATTGAGTCCTCAGAATGCCCCCCAATCCTAGGAGTTAGTGGGAAAATAGTGTGGGATTTGCTGCACCCACTGCTGGATCAGGGTTATCACCTATATGTGGATAAGTCCTACACCAGCATCCCACCCTTTAGGGGCCTCAGTTCCACAGGAACTGCAGCTTGTGGGACAGTGCGCAGAAATCAGAGAGGCCTCCCTAGGGCACAGATTGCGCAGCCCCTCAGAAGGGGTGAGAGTGGTGCAGTCTGCAATGAGAACATTCTGTTGGACAAATATAAGGACAAGAGGGATGTCCTTGTACTGACCACAATTTATGACAAAGGCAGCACCCCTGTCCCTCTATTCGGTACCAGTATCCTTACCCCCAAGCCAGACTGTATTCTGACTTACACTAAGTCCATGGGAGAGGTTGATTTATCTGATCAAGTTTTTAAACCGTTCAGTGCCTTGCAATAGACAAGAGTGTGGTACAAAAAGCTGACAGGGCACATTGTACAGATGGCACTGTATAATGCTTACGTGCTATCACAACGTGCAGGCAGGACAGGAACTTTACTTGAGTTTCAGGCAGAAGGGCCTGGCCCCAGTACTTCTGGAAGTGAAGGTGCCTGTTTTGTATCAGAGCATCACTTTCCCAGTGAAGTCCCACAAACTGGAAAGAGAGGGAAGACCCAAAAAGGGTGCAGAGTCTGTTCCAAAAGGGGGTAAGGAACGATGCCATTTATCAGTGTGACACCTGTCCTGAAAAACCAGACCTGTGCATGATGGATTGCTTCAGACTGTACCACACATCCATGGATTATTAATTTTATAAGTTATTTTCCATGGTATATCGCCACCTTATTCTGTCATGTACTCTGCACAGATTTAACCTCTGTTATGCAGTAATTTCTGGAAAATAAATTCATGTATTACCCGTGGAGTCCAAATGCTTTCTATACCCCTTGATAAATTTTTTAAGGTGTATAATTTCCAATCTGAGGTCATTTGTTGGGGGTTTCCACTGTTCTGGCACTTTAAGGGGCTCAGCACATGCGACATTGTACCTGAGAACTATTACAGCAAAATCTGTCCTCCCAAATGTTTTTCTATCCCTTCTCAGTCCCACTGTGTGACCATACAACAGTTTACATCCACATGTGGGGCATTTCTATAGTCAGGAGAAATTTCTTAACAAATGATGGATGCTTTTTCTCTTTAGCCCCAAATTTTTCATCTTCACAAGGGGTTAAACGTGACATTTTATTAGAAAAGTAATTTTTCATTTTCACATCCCAATGGTTAAAAATTCTGTAAAACTCTTGTAGGGTCAAAGTGCTCACTATAGACACCTCAAGGAATTTATCAAGGGGTAGTTTCCAAAATGGGGTCACCTTAGTTTCCGCTGTTTTGGTACCTTGGGGGCAAATAGAACATGGTGCCTGAAAACTGTTCCAAAATCTGCCCAAAATCCCATTCTTTATGTTACTGTGTGTCCATACATCAGTTTACATCCTTATGTGGGATAATTTCAATATCGGAAGAAATTGCATAACAGATTGTGGAATGAATTTTCTCCTTTAACCCCTTGTGAACGTTTAAATTCTAGGGCTAAATGAATATATCAGTAACAGAAATTGAAAAGTGTAAATTTGACCTCCATTTTGTTTTAATTGCTAGGAAATGCTGAAAGGGATAAGACACTTTTTAAATGCTGTTCTGAATTATTTCAGGAGTGCAGTTTTGATAATGGGGTGATTTATGGGGTTTTCTATTAGAGGCCTTTCAAGGCCCCTTCAGAACTGAGCTGGTCCCTTGAAAATGTGGAAAATTACTGCTTGACTTGTAAGCTTTAATATAAAATGAAAGGGTGATTAAAGTTTGATGCCAACATAAAGCAGAGATATGGTAACTTTTTATATTTATGAAGTAATTTGGGTAGTTTAATTATATGAAAGGCATGCAATTTCAAAGTTTTGAAAATTGCATTTTTTTCCCAAATTTTCACCAATTTTCCTATTTTTTTCATAATCTAAGAGCAAACATATTGATCAAAATTTACCACTGACTTGAAGTGCAATGTGGCCCGAAAAAACAATCTTGGAATCACTTTGATAACTTAAAGCGTCTCAGTGTTATTACCACCAAGTGACACGTTTGAAAATAAGGCCTGGTCATTAAGGTACTTCTAGGCTGTGTCCTTAAGGGGTTAAAAGGGTTGTCCAAAATAATTTTTTATTTTGATTTTATGCTGAGGAAGGTGAAGAAGAAAAATAAAAACGTATTCTCCTGCCCTCGGTGTCTCTCAGCGCGGTCCTGCTGCTCACAGTTGTCCCCTGCCATACATGACCGCTGAGGCCAATCAAGCGGCCTAAGGAAAAGGACAAATTATCCTAGCAACCTCTTTAAATCATTTTATGGAAATTAAAACAATATGGAGCTGAAATTCAATTTTTTTTTTCAGTAACACATTCATTTAGACCTAAAACTTACACCTCACAATGGATTAGAGAAGAAAATGCACACAATTTTGGTATGCAATTTCTCCCAAGAATGGAAAATACCCCAGATGTGGATGTAAACTGATGTTTGGGTACACAGCAGCACACCAAAGGGAAGGAGCACCACTGGGCATATGAAACGCAGATTTTGCTGGACTGGTTTTCAGGTGCCTTGTCTCATTTACAGAGCCCCTAAAGTAGCAGTGTAGTGGAAACCCTCCAAAAATTACTCCATTTTGGAAACTACACACCTAAAGGAATTTATCAAGTATAGTGGTAGAGTATAGTGTGCATTTTGTTTCATGGATTTTAATAACATTGGGGTGTGGTAAATGAAAAATTACTAAAATGTTTTCATTTTCACAAGGGGCTAAGAGAAAAATCACCCCACAGTTTGTTACACAATTTCTCCTGAACACAGGAGTACCCCATATGTTGTCATAAAATGTTGTATGGGTACATGGCAGCACTCGGAATGTAAAGGGCACTATTTGGCTTTTGAAGGGCAGATTTTGCTGGAATAGTTTTTGAGTGCCATGTCTCATTTGGAGAGCCCCAAAAATACCAGTACAATGGAAATGTTAAAAAAGTGACCCCATTTTGGGCAAACAGCCAGGCACAGAATCACAGTTTTGGAGCATAGTTTGTTTTTAGGACGTCTTGCCACCTTTTTCAGAGCGACTGAATTGCCAGCAAAGTGGAATACGCACACACAACCCCATTTTGGACCCTGCACACCTCAAGGGATTTACAGTGGGTACGGAAAGTATTCAGACCCCTTTTAAATTTTTCACTCTGTTTCATTGCAGCCATTTGGTAAAAGCAAAAAAGTTAATTTTATTTCTCTTTAATGTACACTCGGCATCCCATCTTGACAGAAAAAAAAAAAAAACAGAAATGTAGATATTTTTGCAAATTTATTAAAGAAAAACTGAAATATCACATGGTCATAAGTATACAGACCCTATGCTCAGTATTGAGTAGAAGCACCCTTTTGAGCTAGTACAGCTATGAGTCTTCATGGGAATGATGCAACAAGTTTTTCACATCTGGATTTGGGGATCCTCTGCCATTCTTCCTTGCAGATCCTCTCCAGTTCCGTCAGGTTGGATGGTGAACGTTGGTGGACAGCCACTTTCAGGTCTCTCCAGAGATGCTCAATTGGGTTGAGGTCAGGGCTCTGGCTGGGCCAGTCAAGAATGGTCACAGAGTTGTTCCGAAGCCACTCCTTTGTAATTTTAGCTGTATGCTTAGGGTCATTGTCTTGTTGGAAGGTGAACCTTCATCCCAGTCTGAAGTCCAGAGCACTCTGGAAGAAGTTTTCTTCCAGGATATCTCTGTACTTGGCCGCATTAATCTTTCCTTCAATTGAAACCAGTCGTCCTGTCCCTGCAGCTGAAAAACACCCCCATAGCATGATCCTGCCACCACCATGTTTCACTGTATTGGGCAGGTGATGAGCAGTGCCTGGTTTTCTCCACACATACCTCTTAGAATTAACGCCAAAAAGTTCAATCTTCGTCTCATCAGACCAGAGAATCTTATTTGTCATAGTCTGGGAGTCCTTCATGTGTTTTTTGGCAAACTCTATGCGGGCTTTCATGTGTCTTGCACTCAGGAGAGGCTTCCTTCGGGCCACTCTGCCATAAAGCCCTGACTGGTGGAGGACTGCAGTGACAGTTGACTTTGTGGAACTTTCTCCCATCTCCCTACTGCATCTCTGGAGCTCAGCCACAGTGATCTTTGGGTTCTTTACCTCGCTCACCAAGGCTCTTCTCCCACAATTGCTCAGTTTGGCTGGATGGCCAGGTCTAGGAAGAGTTCTGGTCGTTCGATACTTCTTCCATTTAAGGATTATGGAGGCCACTGTGCTCTTAGGAACCTTAAGTGCTGCAGAAATTATTTTGTAACCTTGGCCAGATCTGTGCCTTGCCACAATTCTGTCTCTGAGCTCCTTGAGCAGTTCCTTTGACCTCATGATTCTGATTTGCTCTGATATGCACTGTGAGCTGTGAGGTCTTATATAGACAGGTGTGTGCTTTTCCTAATCAAGTCCAATCAGTTTAATTAAACACAGCTGGACTCCAATGAAGGAGCAGAACCATCTCAAGGAGGATCAGAATGAAATGGACAGCCTGTGAGTTAAATATGAGTGTCACAGCAAAGGGTCTGAATACGTATGACCATGTGATATTTCGGTTTTTCTTTTTAATAAATTTGCAAAAATGAATGTGCAGCTAATGAAAATTGAAATTTTTCCAGAGATACACCATTCCATTGCCTGATATCTTGCACCTAGCTTGTGTTCACAGAGAAACACAACTCTAAAATCTGTTAAGCGGATATCTCGGCCACAACCGCTTTTGGAGCGTTTATCTCTGATACAAGCTAGGTACAGTGAGGAAAAAAAGTATTTAGTCAGCCACCAATTGTGCAAGTTCTCCCACTTAAAAAGATGAGAGAGGCCTGTAATTGACATCATAGGTAGACCTCAACTATGAGAGACAAAATGAGAAAACAAATCTGACAAATCAAACATGACGAGTTGTGTTTCTACCAAACAGTTCTACTTTGGTTTCATCTGACCATATGACATTCTCCCAGTACTCTTCTGGAACATCCAAATGCTCTCTAGCAAACTTCAGACGGGCCCGGATATGTACTGGCTTAAGCAGGGGAACACGTCTGGCACTGCAGGAACTGAGTCCCTGGCGGTGTAGTGTGTAGCCTTTGTTACGTTAGTCCCAGCTTTCTGTAGGTCATTCACTAGGTTCCCCCGTGTGGTTCTGGGATTTTGCTCACCATTCTTGTGATCATTTTGACCCCACAGGGAGAGATCTTGCGTGGAGCCCATGATCAATAGTCCCTGAATTATGGAAATCTTCTTGTGTGGTACCAGTTCCAAAGAAACCCCACCCTATGGACCTCAATGACTACAGACCTGTAGCACTGACATCCCACCTGATGAAGATCTTGGAGAGATTGGTTCTCACACATCTCCGCCCTCTAGTGAGCCCCGCTAAGGACCCCCTCCAGTTTGCTTATCGGCCGGGCATTGGGGTAGATGATGCCATCATCCATCTTCTGCACAGGGCTCTGTCTCACCTGGAGAAACCAGGGAACACAGTGAGAATAATGTTGTTTGACTTCTCCAGTGCTTTTAACACCATACAGCCCAGGTTATTGAGGGACAAGCTGGGCCTTGCTGGAGTGGACCACCACCTCTCCAACTGGATCCTAGACTACCTCACAAATCGACCTCAATACGTGAGAGCCCAAGACTGTGTGTCAGGTACCGTGATCTGTAATACGGGGGCACCTCAGGGTACAGTTCTCGCCCCTTTCCTCTTCACACTGTACACTGCAGATTTTAGGTGCAACTCATCCAGCTGCTACCTACAGAAGTATTCTGACGACTCTGCAATAGTGGGTCTCATCACAGATGATGATGATAGGGAGTACAGAGAACTGAACCAGGATTTTGTGGACTGGTGCCACCGGAACCACCTGAAGATTAACGCGGGGAAGACCAAGGAGATGGTGGTGGACTTCCGTAAAGACAGAAGCCCTCCTAAACCAGTGGACATCCTGGGGACGGGCATCGAGATTGTGAACACCTATAAGTACCTGGGTTTGCTCCTTAATAATAAGCTGGACTGGGCAGATCATATGGAGGCCCTGTACAGGAAGGGCCACAGCAGGCTCTACCTGCTTAGGAAGCTGAGAGCCTTTGGAATCCGGGGGGCACTTCTTAGAACTTTCTTCAACTCGGTAGTGGCATCAGCCATCTTCTTTGGAGTGGCCTGCTGGGGGAGCAGTATATCAACCAGGGACAGAAATAAACTTCACAAGCTGATTAGAAAGGCCAGCTCTGTCCTGGGGAGCCCACTGGACCCAGTGCAGGTGGTGGGTGACAGAAGGATACTGTCCGTGGTGAGCTCCATGCAGAAGAAGAAGTCCCATCCCATGCATGAGACTGTGAGACCGACTGCTCCACCCTAGGTGTGAGAAGGAGCGCTATCGGAAGTCTTTCCTCCCCCACCGCGGTTACGCTGTACAACCAACACCGACCTAAGCGGAGGTCATTACACACAGAGAACTGAAATATCTCCCTGCCTGTTAAATTCCCCCCCCCCCCCCCGCTACTTCCTATATGTCTGTCAGCTATCAAAGTAATGCCTCTTACCTTGGAACATTCCTGTACATGTTGTATTTGTATTTGTATCTGCTTATCTTTGCTGCTGTAACACACTGAATTTCCCCATTGTGGGACTATTAAAGGACTATTATTATTACTATTATTATTTATTATCAAGGGAGTTTATCATGGTATTGTATGTCTTCCATTTTCTTATTATTCCTCCCACAGTTGATTTCTTCACACCAAGCTGCTTGCCTATTGCAGATTCAATCTTCCCAGTCTGGTGCAGGTCTACAATTTTGTTTCTGGTGTCGTTCCACAGCTCTTTGGTCTTCACCATAGTGGAGTTTGGAGTGTGACTGTTTGAGGTTGTGGACAGGTGTCTTTTATACTGATAACAATGTCAAACAGGTGCCATTACTACAGGTAATGAGTGGAGGACAGAGGAGCCTCTTAAAGAAGAAGTTACAGGTCTGTGAGAGCCAGAAATCTTGCTTGTTTGTAGGTGACCAAATACTTATTTTCCACCATAATTTGAAAATAAATTCCTTAAAAATCAGACAATGTGATTTTCTGGATTTGTTTTCTCATTTTGTCTCTCATAGTTGAAGTCTACCTATGATGACAATTACAGGCCTCTCTCATTTTTAAGTGGGAGAACTAGCACAATTGGTGGCTGACTAAATACTTTTTTTCCCCACTGTATATAGTAGATTACATGGACAAGTGGCACAATATACTCATTGTATGAATGATCTTAAAACTACGACTCTCTTATCAAAATACCAGAATAATGTTGCTGAGTCACTACTGACACATGCCATGCAATTTCCCACATGGACAGCAGCCCTTTCCTTAATAAGTCTGAATGCTCCCCTCTTCATGAACCTGAATATTAATGTTCTAAGAGGAAGAAACGTATAATCAATAAATTTGCAAACCGGTTATAAAAAAATTGTTTAAACCTGACAGAGTTGGATGGCCGGTGGCCAAATATCTGTGGGCAAATGTGCTGCAGGGAACTATATGGAACCTGTATTCCTCCATGCCCAACCATATTTCATCTTTTATCCAGGTTAGAAATGGCCCAGCTAGGTACTAGAGCTTTCTTTTCATCTGTACAGTTTTCTTCAATAAATTGTCCTTTAACTCCTAATATTGTCTAGTATGTTAGCACAGCTAAAAACAGTTTTGCTGGTTAGAGAAGCTTGAAAACTGACCTTCCTTTGAGCTAGTTGAGAATCTGGAGCATTACATTTGTTGTTTCGATTAAACTCTCAAAATGGCCAGAAAAAGAGAACTTTCATGTGAAACTCGACAGTCTATTCTTGTTGTTAGAAATGAAGGCTATTCCATGCAAGAAATTGCCAAGAAACTGAAGATTTCCTACAACGGTGTGTACTACTCCCTTCAGAGGACAGCACAAACAGGCTCTAACCAGAGTAGAAAGAAGTGGGAGGCCCGCTGCACAACTGAGCAGCTAGACAAGCATATTAGAGTCTCTAGTTTGATAAATCGACGCCTCACAGGTCCTCAACTGGCAGCTTCATTAAATAGTACCCGCAAAACGCCAGTGTCAACGTCTACAGTGAAAAGGCAACTCAGGGATGCTGGCCTTCAGGGCAGAGTGGCCAAGAAAAAGCCATATCTGAGACTAATAAAAGGAAAAGATTAATATGGGTAAAAACACAGACATTGGACAGAGGAAGATTGGAAAAAAGTGTTATGGACAGGCAAATCGAAGTTTGAGTTGTTTGGATCACACAGAAGAACATTTGTGAGACGCAGAACAACTGAAAAGATGCTGGAAGAGTGCCTGACGCCATCTGTCAAGCATGGTGGAGGTAATGTGATGGTCTGGGGTTGCCTTGGTGCTTGTAAAGTGGGAGATTTGTACAAGGTAAAAGGGATTTTGAATAAGGAAGGCTATCACTCCATTTTACAACGCCATGCCATACCCTGTGGACAGCGCTTGATTGGAGCCAGTTTCATCGTACAACAGGACAATGACCCAAAGCACACCTCCAAATTATGCAAGAACTATTTAGGGAAGAAGCAGGCAGCTGGTATTCTATCTGTAATGGAGTGGCCAGCGCAGTCACCAGATCTCAACCCCATTGAGCTGCTGTGGGAGCAGCTTGACCGTATGGTACGCAAAAAGTGCCCATCGAGCCAATCCAACTTGTGGGAGGGGCTTCTGGAAGCATGGGGTGAAATTTCTCCAGATTACCTCAGTAAATTAACTGCTAGAATGCCAAACGTCTGCAATGCTGTAATTGCTGCAAATGGAACATTCTTTGATGAAAGTAGAAAATTTTGAAGGAAAAAAATTATTATTTCAAATAAAAATCATTATTTCTAACCTTGTCAATGTCTTGACTATATTTTCTATTCATTTTGCAACTCATTTGATAAATAAAAGTGTGAGTCTTCATGGAAAACACAAAATTGTCTGGGTGACCCCAAACTTTTGAACGGTAGTGTGTGTGTGTGTGTGTGTATATATGTATATGTGTAGATATATAGATATAGATATATGTATTGGGGTTTTTTTTGTCCAGGAGTGTATTTATTATAGTTCCAGCACTTTACTGATGTGAGAAAGGTGGGGGGAGGGAGGACAAGGACAGCTTAATTGACCCTTTCTGTTTTTTAAATAGATAATTTAATCTAACAGAATACCACATTGTGCTGCTTGGTAGTTCACTTATGAGGAAAACTGGATTTAGAACTAGGATTTACAATTTTTTTTTTTTTATCTTCCCTTTAGTACTCAGCTTTGTTGTTCAGCCTGTACTCCATTTTATCACTGGGTGATGGTGACCATAACCGGAGCTGTATCTCTAGTGGCTGCTTTGTCGCTTGGTTCCATAATGATCTGGCCTATCAATGTGCGGTTTTGTAAGTATATCTTTCTAACTCTTCAAGCTTATTTGCATTTCAGAAAATTTTATATAAACTTTCACATTTAAAGCTATACTCTAGCTGTTTATGCTATTCTGCCATAAGTACAGGCCATAGTCTAATTTATAGCAGGGTTGAGTCATGCACCCTGTGTGTGTTACTTTTAACAGAGCCTCCATAATTGTTCTTATGCATGGTCTTTGAGAGCCTGGATGCAAGGCTGTGTTAGATGGGGGCATAGAAAAAGTGACTTCTGGCCATAAAGTGAATTGGCAGGTCAGCCTGCCAATTGCATAACCATGCAGGGGACCCAATATGAGGCTGTAGTAAAAGAAGTAAACACAGGGTCCCTGCTATAAGTTACACAGTGCCCTGTATTAATGGACAAAACAATAACAATGTCCAAAGTATGACTTTAATAATAATAATAATAATAGTCCTTTAATAGTCCCACAGTGGGGAAATTCAGTGTGTTACAGCAGCAAAGATAAGATAAGATAAGCAGATACAAATACAAATACAACATGTACAGGAATGTTCCAAGGTGAGAGGCATTACATTAATAGCAGACAGACAGATAGGACGTAGCGGGGGGGGGGGGGGAGATTTAACAGGCAGGGAGATATTTCAGTTCTCTGTATGTAATGATCTCCGCTTAGGTCGGTGTTGGTTGTACAGCCTAACCGCTGTGGGGAGGAAAGACTTCCGATAGCGCTCCTTCTCACACCTAGGGTGGAGCAGTCGGTCACTGACAGTACTGCACAGCGCAATCACAGTCTCATGCATGGGATGGGAGTTATTCTCCCGCATGGAAGAATCAGTGCTGAGCGTTACATCCTTAAAGCGTAACTAAACTTTCAGACAACTTTTGATTTTCTGGCAGTATTTGTGTTAATACATTTTGTAGTATCCTTTATTAACAAATTTTGTCTTTCTGTGATATATTTTTTCTCTTGCTTCTGTATTGAGAGCTGTTCCTGCCTCTCACTGAATGTTACTGTGTATAGAGTACGGGCTTGGAGTATGGGGCTGTGGAAGATGTAGAGAAAATGAGGTTAGGGGAGAATCAATTCAAACTGTTATATCTCGGACATTATAAAACAAACAAACTTGCTTCTGGTAATATATAATTTATATTTAGTATTATCTAAATTATTTCCAACCAGTGTTTTCAACCAGTGATTTCTCTGGAAATAATTTAGATAGCACTCCTCTTTCATATGACACCAGAAGCATGTTTGTACATTTTATAATGTCAGAAATATAACTGTTTGAAATGACCCTCCCCCACCCTCATTTTCTCTACATCTTACACAGCCCCGTACTCCAAGCCTGTACTCCGCACATTCAGTAAGAGGCAGACACAGCTCTCAATACAGAAACAAGGGAAAGAGAGAAAAAAAATACAGGATTTCACTGAAAGGATCCAAATGACACAAATACTGCCAGAAAATCAAAAGTTAACCAAAAATTTAGCTATGCTTTAAGATTAAAAACAGTGAAGATATAATGATATTGTCAATGCTGCTGATTGCTAATGTTTTTGTTCACTGTTGCGCTTTGTCTAGACTGGTGACTGTATGTTTTGTCATTTCCATTTTGCCAAAGATTTTGATGCAATTGATGGGCAATTAGCCCTGTAGATGGCTTTATATCATCTTAAGGATGCACACACATAAGATTCATTGACATTTCAATTCCAGCAGAAGGAAAAACCACAAGTAATGGTGCATACATAGCTAAACAAACATGCTAGCTGTTTACATTAGTGTCAATGCTAATGTGACAGCTAAAGTCTGTTGCTGTCATGCTATAATGGAAGACAGCAACGGACTTTAGTAACTGTAGTGTGAACTGCCCCTTAACATTCTGATTCCAGAACTGATATTTTCTGTTCATCTCACCTCTTTGAAACAAAAATTAATAGAAAACTGATAATAAAGTCATATGTAGCCACAAAATACAAGGTCTCCTAAAACTAAAGCTCAGTATTTCAGTGCCATTTGCAAGTGTTCCTGTAAAAATCATTGGCACAGTGCGCATTTGGGCATCAGTAACAGTCCTCTGATTGGGTTAAGCACACAAGTGTCCCTGTTTCTATTGTGCTTGAGGCAAACTGCATTGTTCTTTTGTGCCCTTTTTTTTTTTTTTGCTTTTAGTTCTGTTTTGTATATCTGGGTATTTGTTTTATGCTAGCCAGAAACAGATGCTGAAGGAAGAGGTAACATTCAGTTGTCATTTACTATATACAGGAAGAATTGAAAAAAAAAAAAAAAAAAAAAAAGGCACAATCCAGAGTTATAGTAAAAGAGGCTTCATATTTGTTATGGGAATGAGAAAATCTCAACCAGAGATTATCTAACCAAAGGTTATCTTTAGAGGGCAATTTCATATTTCTAAATAATAGATATGCATATTTGATGGACGGGAAAGGGGATTTACTAGCCCAAGTACACCAGTTTTGTGGCAAAGATGGGTATAAATGTGGCGCATGTTTGGCACACAGACCATTCCTGCCACATCGTTCCTTTTGCACCCTTCTGTTTCTTCTTTTTTACAAAAGTGGGAGGACTAGGGTGGGGATTCCTCGGCCCAACAAATTTGGCATGCCAGAAAGTTGTCATGGGTTATATCTGTAGTCTATGCCAGATCCTGTTTGGTAACGAGGCCAAGAGAAAGTGAAAAAAATAAAACCTACTCACCTGTCCCCGGTGCTCTGGTATTTCCCTTTCACGGAAGTCCCTGCTGCACGTGACCACTGAGGCCAAGAAAACACTGGAGCAGCAGGACCAGACCGCCCTGGGAAACACTAGGGGACTGGAGACAATTAGTTTGTTTTTGTTTTTTTTGTTTTTTTTACCTTACCTGGCCTAATATTAAAAAAAAAAAAAAAAAAAAAAATTAAATTATCCTGGACATCCTCTTAAAGGACCGGGCCTCATTTTTCAAATCTGACGTGTTATTTTATGTAGTAATAACTTTGAGATGCTTTAAGTTATCAAAGTGATTCTGAGTTTTTTTTCGTGAAACATTGTACTTTGAGTTAGTTTTAAATTTTGGTCAATATGTTATGTCTTTAATTATAAAAAAAAAAATAGGAAATTTTGTTGAAAGTTTGGAAACAAAATGCAGTTTTCAAACTTTGAATGCTTTTCATACAAATAGCCATACTACCCAAATTACTTCATAAATATAATTTACCATATCCCTACTTTATGTTGCAATCAAATTGTAATCACACTTTCATTCTTTTCAGTTATTATAAAGCTTACAAGTCAAGCAGTAATTTTCCAAATTTTCAAGAATATTTCCAAACCTCATTTTCAAGTTCAGTTCTGAAGGGGCCTTGAAAGGCCTCTCGAATAGTAACCCCCGAAAATCACCCCATTCTCAAAACTGCAATCCTGAAAGAATTCAAAACAGCATTTAGGAAGTTTATTAACCCTTTTTAAGCATTTCACAGCAATTAAATCAAAATTTGCACTTTTGAATTTAACATATTCATTAGCCCTAGAATTTACACATTCACAAAGGGGTAAAAGAGAAAATGCATTCCACAATCTGTTATGCAATTTCTCCCAAGCATGAAATTATCCCACATATGGATGTAAACTGATGTATGGGCACACGGCAGTACACCATAGGGAAGGAGAACTATTGGGATTTTTGAGGGCAGATTTTGCTAGGATCTATTTTGGGCACCATGTTGCATTTGCAGAGCCCCTGAGTTACCAGAACAGTTGAAACTACCCAAAAAACTATTTTGTAAACTAGACCCCTCAAAGAATTTATCAAGGGGTATAATGAGTACTTTATTTTAATTTTATACATTTTAACAGAATAACAAGAAAAAAAATCACAAAGAACATGAAGTAATGTAACAGCATGGATGGCAATCCAGAACAATCACAGATAATGGGGAACAAGGACATTAGACAAAAACAACAATAGACAAAGGAAGGCAACAAGAGGGGTCAGGAGGGAGAAGGAGGTCAGAGTCCTTGAAGGATACAATATGTGCCCCACTGGGACCAAATGGACTGGAAAGCATCTACCTTATTATTAAGAGTAGCAGTGAGGTATTCTGGGCTACGTACATCTGTAATACGAGCAACAAGGGCAGGGCCCATAGGAGGGTGCACGCTCTTCCAGTGGAGAGCCACAAGCGTTTTAGCAGCGATGCTGAGGTACAGGAAGAGCTTGGCCATCCTCCAGCAGGTAGGGTACCAGTGCCTCAAGAGTTTATATTGGGTCTCACAAAAAGTAATGCACGTGGATGACTTAGCTGGACGGGACCAGATGATCTGTCTGCTCAGAGCCCCAGCCCACTTAATCATATACTTGTGGGTCAAGGGGGTCTGCCCCTCCTCCGGAGAGGAAAGTAAGTTATTTATTTATATATATATATATATATATATATCTATCTGAAATCAGGCCCTTCGTGGAGGTGCTCGCTCAGCATATCCTTCTCAAAGACAGTGGGGAGGTAGACCCACGGGGCCCCAAACATAGTCATAAAATGGGCTATCTGCTGGTAATGGAACCATTCGGTAGGCGGCCAGTGCAAGGTAGATGTGAAATAGTCAAAGGGCCTGAGCTCCAAGGTCAACATGTCAATCAGATCAGTGACACGGAACAGGCCCAGCCTGCTCCAAGGGTGCACCATAGCAGCCGTTTGTCCCCCCGGGAGGAGAGGGTTGAAAAGAAAGTAAATCATAGAGTGTCGTGAGGCGAGTGGGAAAAGCTTATGACATGTAAGCCAGTTAGCTCTCGTAAAACGGATGGGTCCTAAAAGTGGGGTGGAAGGCAGAGCGGACGAGTGGGACCACAGGAAAGCATTAGGGTAGAATGGGGCCAACCAGAGCTTTTCAATTTCGACCCATTTAGTGTAGGCCTAGGATGCTGCCAAAAACGGGATACATCGTAATTGGACCATCCAGTAGTAATGAAGGGGGTCTTGCGGTGCCGCACCTTCATCTGCCTTACCAGCCAACATAACAGAGCGGGGGATGCGATGACTCTTCCCATTCCCACTCCACGTCTTCTGGAGGGAGCGTAGTTTGGAGCGAGGAACAGTTACAAGCAGAGTTTTGAAGAAGTACAGAAGCTTTGCGATAAGTGGCATTTTGACTGCTGTGATATGGCCTATAAGGTATATGTGTAGGGAAGACCACTTATCTAATAGGTAATGAAGTTCATGAAACAGACAGGTAATTAACCGAATATAAAGTGGCATTGGAAGACAAAACGGCGACCAAAGGCCCGTAGTGTCGACCTGAGATTCGGGATGGTGTTGTGCGGGTTGTTAAGGGACAGTAGGACATCATCGTATCTTAGAAGCTAGGAGTTCAATACAGAGAGCGAAAAGAAAAGGAGAGAGGGGCTGGCACTGACTGGTCCTGTTGCGAATAGGGAACAATGAGTAGGAGGTGAATGGGAGTTTAACTACCACCGAGCAGGAGGAGTAAAGTGCTTTGACCGCTGAAAAGAAGGACCCTGAAAATCCAAAGTGGCCATCATAAAGGACCAATTTAGATGGTCAAAGGCCTTCTCCGCGTCTATACTCAAAAGGAGGGCAGGCGTAGCAGAGCGGTTGTCCACATCAATTAAATTCACAGCCCTTCTAGTGTTGTCTCCACCCTGACAGGGAATGAAACCCACCTAGTCCTTGTGGATTAGGAAAGGAAGCCAAACGTTAAGCCTATTCGCCAAAGTTTTGGTGAAAAGTTTGAGGTCAGGGTTCAGGAGGGCTATAGGACGGAAGTTTGAGCACTCCTGGTGGTCTTTGTTAGGCTTGGGGACTAAAGTAATGTGGGAGGGGAGCATCGATTGAGGGATGGGGGCACCATCTAGGAGTAATTCATAGAGATTGCGTAGGTGATGTAGGAGGTCCGACTGAAATATTTTATAGTACAAGTAGGTGAATACGTCCGGGCCAGGGGCTTTACCATTAGGGAGGCCCTTCAGGATATCTGCAAGCTCCTAATCCGTGACTGGGGCATTAAGGGAATCAAGGGCTGAAGCAGGCAATGAGGGGAGAAGACAGGAGTCAAGGAATGCACGCAGGTCTTGAGACACAGAGGAGGGGTCGGATTGAGTTTGTGAGGGGAAATTATAGAGGTTAGTATAGTAACTAACTGCTCCCTGCAGATTGCACTGGATTTTCCATGCATCAGGTTCCTTTTTTTAGATGTGACATGCGTACATGTTCATTGAATTTAAGTCTTTACATGGGTTGAACAACTCTGTGCCCTAGATTTGTGTCAGTCTGACTGACTGCAGTTTTGTTTTAGTGGGTTACGACAAAACAATTAGGCATATTTAGATCTGACATACTTGATTCTCAGTTTCCCTGACGTGTGTATGGGCAGAGCATTTTTTTGTTCTATAAAGATTTCCTAGCTCTAGTAGAAAGCATTCATCATTTAAAAGTGTATACGAGATTCATATTCTGAAATTGGTGTTTCTCTTGTAGTGTGTGATATTGTGTTGTGTTGTGCTGCTATTACTGCTTTCTTTGGAATATATTGCTTTTAAGCACAGTTGTTTTGTGGCAGTCAGCACTTATGTGGATAAAATTTTCTATTGTAAAGTTTGTCTAAGGATGTAGCATATTTGTCGTGGTGTATTTGGCTATAAATAGTTTTTGTTTTTTTTTGCTAAAGAGCTGTTAGAGCAATGTTATTTTAAAGAGAACCTTTCAACACCTCTATCCATTCTAGTTCTTAGCATCTGTTAAGAACTGATTCCAGTGTAATTGGAATTTTATCTCTAGCTCCTACAGTTCCCAAGCAATCAATGCAGTTAGTTTTTCTAGTTAAGATTTGTAATGTGAGAAGGGCGGTGCCAGGTAGGGGGTGTGAATCAGAGGCAGCAAGTGTCAGGGCTCAGAATCACAGCTCTTGCCTGATCCTGCCTGACACCACCTTCCTAACAGTACAGAGCCTAAATGGCATGTCAGACACCAAACTAGCACCATTGATTGTTCAGGAACAGTGGGGACTAGATAAAAGATCCCAATGGTGCCAGAATCCGTGGAGCAGCAGCTGATAGGAACTGGACTTGTTGGAGATGGTGAAAGGTCCTCTTTAACTACTGTATAGCAATAAATCATTGAATGTTTTATAATGCCTTGGCTCTGGTGACAGTACATTTTATATTGTAGTGTGACATGCATGTTGCAGCCACATTAAATCATATGTAAATGCTATTTCAAGTATCAGAATTTATTTATGATTGCAAAATTGCATGTATGTGGGAAATCGTATGTACACTTGATCTAATGTACACTTCCTCGGTCAATAGAAGCAAAGATCATGCATGCATTTTACCACAGATACAGTGCAATGGATACAATGATGAGAATATATTACATGCTGATAAAATTTGATATAATAAAAATCCAAAATTGACCCATTTTATAAATGTCGCCAGTGTGAGGACTAGAACGCCCCTTTGTTGTATAGGTTTTTAATATGTTCTATATGCATAATATTTCTTATTGCATCCCTTTTGTATTTTTAGGGTATGAGAAAGGAAAGCCCATGCGGCACCGATCAGCTACAGCTTCCTAAGTGTTTAGCTTCAAATTGTATGCAGTTCTTATGTTGTGCTACCATCTCAAGTCAAAACTAATGCCCTGGAGCTCACTGTTGACCTCATGCCTGAAAATTAATGCAAAGTATATTTGTTACCAATTGTCATTTTTCTAGTCGGAGAATGAAAAGCACAATCTGATTAGGTGCGATTACCATTTCCTCCAATTATTCTCTATATTACTTTTTTGAGGTATCCTGCCTCACTTCAGTTATTATTTTTTTTTTTTTTTTATACCTCCTGAATATTGCTCTTGAATTATCCAGTTGGTCTGCATAGAAAACTTTTTTGTTCCAAAAATCAATCTCTTGCTATAAAAGTATAATAATAATAATAATTAATTAATAATAAAGCGATATGGACTTTTATAAAAGATGTTGTTTTTATGTGATGGGACAAGTTGTGAACAGGTTGCCATCACTGGTCACTGCTTTGCAAAGGTTGAAAGCTGCTGCAGCTATATTTGGCATACTGTAAGCTGTTTTGTGCTGTAGTTTTTTGCAAGATTTGAATAAACTTTGTTCACAATGCTGCTATATTGCAGTGGGTTAGCTACTACGAGTAAGCCCAGTGTGATGCTAGTCTTAATTCAGGTCTCAGTTTTTCAAGGCCCACTACACAGGGGAAGGCGTTTAGATTGCTAAGTTATTTTTGTTTTTTTGTTTAAGAAGGTGTGGCCTTTCTGTCATACCAATTACAGTGAAATCATTTAAGATTGGTACAGCTTGAGGTAAAATCTGGTGTTGAGTAGTATATCTGTTTTTATATTGTGTGGTGGTGGTGTTTTTTTTTGTTTTTGTTTTTTTCCTTCTTGCACTGGTTGGGTATATTACATCCCCAGCATCTTTGGCAAAATGCAGAAGATTGAAGTGTTGATTATACATAAGCATGTTTACCACTCTGTAGTGCAAAAGTACTGCTAAAATTTATGTCTACAAAAGCATGGCCACCTAATGGCACCCAGACAAGTTTAAGTCATTCACCAGCGATCAGAAAGGCAAGGATGGTAGTAAACTGTACTTGCCTTCCCTATAGGAGTTCTGGCCATAGTAACACCTGGCTGTCCACTTCTGTGGCTGCATGATTTCATGCAGCTGCTTAAAGAGGTTGTCTGGGCAAAAAAAATAGTTTTAAAATGGTCCGGGGGAGGGGAAAAAAAAATCATACTCTCCTGTTCCCGGTACTCCCGTGTCCTCCCAGCGCAGTCCCGTCCTGCTCCTCCAGTATCTTTTCAAAGTGAAACTGCTCGCCGTTTGTGACTACCTGGATCCCTTCCACTGAAGCTGCTGATTGGCCTCAGCAGTCATGTGACCAGTGCCCGAACTACCGCCATAGCAGTGGGCCCCCTGCTGCTGATTACAAGCAGATACTGCTCCTAATTACTTACCGATTCTGCTCCTGCCCATGGACACCTCATTTCACATTTCATCCCTCCATGGTACCCCATGCGTCCCACATCCTGGAGGCTGAAGGCAAAGCGGAAGCTGCCATGGGCAGGAGCAGTGATTGGTAAGTAGGGCCCCGGAGTATTTGTAGGGTTAACCTTGCAAGATTAGTCCTAAACGAAACTATTATTATACTCTGTCCCTTTCCCAATAACAGGTCTCAGTTGTCTGTGATATAATTGAAGAGGTGATTACCACTGTTTTGTTATGTCTAGCCTCCGATCATTATACTCTGGGGTGTGAGGAGACCCTAGAGTATAAAAGTTTGTGGGTGATGAACCCCCAAAACTTTTAACGAACATGTAGGAGCCACCAGGGACATTGTATTGTGTTGAGGGGCCACTGTGGGACATTTATACTGTATGGTGGCCACTATCTGACATTATACTGTGTGGAGGTGCTACTGTGGATCATTATACTGTGTGTTAAGGGTCACTATGAAACATTATACTTGGTAAAGGGGCCACTGTGGGACATACTGTGGGTAAATGGGGCGTTCTACTGTGTGGGGGCCAGTAAAGGGAGCGTTCTGCCATGTGGAGGCCAGGAAAGGGGGCGCTATGCAGGGGGGGGGGGGCCCAAGTTAAAAGTTTACTATGTGACCCAATCTTTGCTAGTTACGCCCCTGCATAAACTACTCAAGCTAGTGTCACGTGTGTGTTTCAGGATATTAATTTGGGGACATAAGATTTAGACTGAAATTATAATTTCATTTTACACATAAATACTATAGAGCAGTTTAAAGCTCTACTCTGTCAAATAGGGTGAAAAAAAATTCCTAAGTGTTTAGGAAACAGGTGAGAGTGGGTTCACACTTGCACCGGCATTCTGTCCGCCGCGAATCCGACCTAAATGTCGGAAAACTGGATAGGGAAAGGTTTGCGACGCTTTGCTTAAAAACCCATTCACTTGAATGGGTTTTTAAAGCAATACGCGGGCGTGCGCTTACACCCTCTGCGCTGCGAAGCTGGTTTTTTTCGTCGGACATAAAGTCCTACATGTCCGACTTTGTTTCCAACGAAAAGAAAGTGAATGGGTTTTTAATCATAGCGTCGCAAACCTTTCCCTATCCAGTTTTCCGACATTTAGGTCGGATTCGCAACAGACGGAGTGCCGCCGCAAGTGTGAACGCACCCTGACTAGGACAACATTTATTGGCCTGCTAGTAAGGGTAACACCTTAACTGGGCTTTAAATTATTACCATTTTTAAAGGTGAGCCTTTTGTTCAATATGCGCTAAAGACATAGAAGCATGGGCTGTGACCGCCCTGGTCTGGAATGTCACCATGCAGCCTATCCTGTCTGTCAAGGTCAGGGTCTGACTTCTGTGTACATATCAAATAGGATATTCTACTGTCATTACAAAATGTGCAATAACAACTATTGCATACAGTTCTTGAGCTTCTTGTTTATATAATCATGAAATATTTAAGACTCAATCAACAGTTGTTGTTTCTGCCTATTTTTGACCTTTTTCAGAATAAGCCATTTAAGATTTCAATGACTAGGCTGCAGTCACTCAGTTGCAAGTATTTGCTGGATGGTGTAAATGTTGATTGAGAGTGCAATATTTAATGACTAAATAAATTAACAAGCAAAAGTGTGTACAATATTATTACATATAAGGATTTGAGATCCTACTACTTTGAGCATGCAACTTCAAACTATGTCCTTGGACTTATTGTGTCATATTATAAAATACTTGAACTTGTGTGTCTTGTGGTGATCACCTTATGTGGTTTCTTTTATCACTGATCTTCGTGATAATATATGGTATAGTGGATATACTGAACTGCAGTCTTGTGATCTTTTATGACTACAGGTTTAAATGAATTGCCTGGATAATGATGTGGCAGTAAGTAGAATGCCTACCCATTCCTATGTTGTATCTATAACCCATGAGGAGAGCACATAACTCCCAATACATAAGCAAATTCATATACTTTATTGTACCAATAAATATCACAGGTTTTAAAAACCTGTACACAACCACACATAACCCAGCCCTTGTCTCTAACTTTGCATTTTAAGAGTCTTGGTTAATACATAAATGAAATATACATAATGTGAAAATTCATGACCAATTCAAAAATACTTCATAATTTAAAGGGGTTGGCCACTTTCAGACCAATATTGAGAGATATGTTATTGTCTGTATAATAAAAAGTTGTACAATTTTCCAATATACTTTCTGTATCAATTCCTCACAGTTTTCTAGATCTCTCCTTGCTGTAATTAATTCTGCTTACCTCTAGTGGCTGAAATTCTGACCATGGTCATGTGATTATAACAAGCTGTGCGTCTGTGTGTTCATCACATGACCATGGTCAGAATTTCAGCCACTAGAGGTAAGCAGAATTAATTACAGCAAGGAGAGATCTAGAAAACTGTGAGGAATTGATACAGAAAGTATATTGGAAAATTGTACAACTTTTAGTATACAAACGATAACATTTGTCTCCTCAATATTTGTCTGAAACTGAACAACCCTTGTATGTGACCCGAGGCTGGAGATATATGGGGTTGTAGTTTCACCGTTCACAGTCAGAAGGGCGTTCCTGACAGTCTAGCTGTGCTGTGAGGAACGCCTTCCCTGACTGTACTCGCCCATAGACTTGTACTGGGGAGCGTTCCTCACATCTCAGTGTCTTCACTGGGCTGTAAGGAACACCCCCTCTGACAGTACAGCGCTAAGGACGAGTACAGAGAGAGGGGGCATTCCTTACTGCCCAGTGATGTACGTGAGTATGCCCCCCCCCACTACAGTGCTATAGAGGAATACTGTCAGGGAGGGCATTCCTCACAGTGCAGCTAGACTGTCAGGAATGCCCTTCTGACGGTGAACGGTGAAACTACGACCCCCTATATCTCCAGTCCGGGGGCACATAACGGGAAAGCCGGCAGTGTGCTGAATTTAGCGCACTGTCGGCTTTCTAGCGGTATGTAAAACAGCATATACATGAGGACATGAAAGGTCCTCTTTAAAGCTCTACTCTACAAATAGGTGTAAAAAAAAAATTCTAGTGTTTCCTAGTGTCTTGACCAATTCATAATTTAAACTGCTCTATTGTATTTGTGTGTAAAATGAAACTATAATTTCAGTCTAAATCTTATTCCCTAAATTAAAATTCTGAAATGCACACGTGACGCTAGCTTGAGTAGTTTATGCAGGGGCGTAACTAGCAAAGACTGGGCAACATAGCAAACTTTTGGAATGGAATTATCCGCATGGAAAAACATATTTATTTCAAGCTGGGTGCCATGAAGAAACTTGAGGGTCAGTGGACTGTGTGGTTGATACAGCTGGGTCTACCATCACCTTATCTCAGGGATCCTATGCGTATGCCCTTGTTACAGGGATTGGGATGGTTTTTTGAGCAAGATCGGAATGTGAAGCAGAGGTGGTCTTTGATTCTAAAATGAGGGCTGATGATGGCACAGTCATTGGTGGGCATGGTGCTCTGTGTCCAGGGGAAAGAAGGGAGGGAGTTGTGCTTTGGGTGGTAGGAGAAGGGGAGGGGTTTATATGTGTATTGTGTCTGTGTATGTTTGAAGTTTTTTTTTACTGTTTGTAGTCAGATTGGAAGATCCCCTTTTAAGATGGTATTGTGGAATAAAAATGATGCAGGGCTATTGTATCGTAATTCTTGCTTGTGTTGAAATCCTCAATTTATATTCATGTGGCACTGGCAACTATGTGTATGTGTATAAATACATAGTCCTTCAATATCACAACCATTGTGATTCTACATTTTGTGGCATTCAGCTAATAGGGAAGATTTGTGGAGACTGACTGTTCCCATGCCAGTCTTGATAACCTTTTCTGGCAGAGGAAATGCCTCGTTTATGACTAGGCCTTGTCATAAATACTGCGTGTAAATATAAGTCTATCTAAGGAAGCGGAGCTACAGGGGTGGGAAATAGCAACATCCTGAACCAATGATGAGATAAGGTGTGTCTCAGACTAGGCCCTGTAGCTAGCTGTAGTCACAGATCACAGTTCTGCCCTAAAGAAGTTAAGCTAAAGAAGCAGCCAAGTAATAGCACTGAAGAAATGGCAGGTAAGCGTTACTGCTATTTATCAAATTATTATTTTTGATCTTTTCGCTGGACATATTTTGTGTGCTGTAAAAAACTTGAAGGGTAAAATTTGTTAAAACTGACCTCCTAACCACCTTTTTGTTTTATCTAGGTAAAGTATCCACAGCTTCAATACAGGATGCACCCCAAACCTCTAATGCTCAGGAGATCAGTACAGTGGATGCCTGAATTTCAGAAATACCTCACTAAATTTGTATTTTGCACAAACCTAAAGAAGTACATTTCCAATTTATGATAAATTGCCATATTTTATTGTAGTTTCTTGTGTATTTTTTTTATAAAGTAAATGAATATTGTCTTAGTTAACTGTGTATTCTCAGAGCGCCCTGAAGCACAGTTACAGCTATAACTTTATAACTGCAACTTGTGTCCTTAACAAACAAGCATATCAAGAGAAAGAGAAGCAATAAAAAATAAAAGCTATGTTACAGTTGCCTGTGTGTTGATATTAAGCACAGTGAAAAGATTTTTTTTTTTTTAGTTTCAATAATTTTTTATTTGGTTTTCACAATAAATGTAAGAAACAATATTGACATACATTGCACTATACATTCTGATTTGAATTTGTCCATGGTAAATTTTTGAATTGTACATCAATGAGACAAAAGATAAAGATTGTATAGGTGTTAAACAATAACAATGACAGTAACAAGAACATGTAGGCACTTTATTAGGGTTAGCGTGAGACATCTCATAGACAGTCTTTCATAGACAATCTCTCATATTTTTCTACCTCTTCTCCATTTCCTACATCTCCACACCCATTACGATGTAAAAGAGCGGACTCCACATAACTCCATGGTTTCCGTTATGCGGCAAATCGGGGAGTTAATCCACGCATCCCATACCTTTTCAAAGCTATGATATGAGTCATTTCCCAATGCAATTACCTTCTCGTAAGCATATGTATTGTTAATAGTTTGCAACAGTGTGGAATCAGACGGAGGGGTCACCGATCTCCAACGTTGTACCAACAATAATTTAGCTATAGTCAAGACTTTACACAGGAGTTTCTTATAGTTATTCCATTCCTCGGGAATTCCAATTAATAGGATGGCCAGAGGAGAGGCGTAGGGGAGGCGAAAATTAAATATTTCTGATAGCATATCAAAGACTCTATTCCAATATCCATGAATTATGGGACATTGTCCCAAAATATGGAGAAGGGTTCCTCTCCCCCCGCATCCCCTCCAGCAGTTTCCAGAGATGGAAGGGTATATCATTTGCAGAGTGGAGGGGGTTCGGTACCACCTCAATATAATTTTCATCGCTGTTTCTATGTGGGTGCTACATTTTAAGGATGAGTGACTTAGCTTAATTGCCTGTTCCCACTCATCCAAAGTAATGACTCTTCCCAAATCCCTCTCCCAACAACGGAATGGTATTGATTTAGTAAAAGTCGCCATTCCATCCATTTTGTCATATAGAAACCGTAATCCCCTCATCTTAGTCGACAACCAGGTGAATATCGTACTACTGTGGGGTAATTTCGATACTGGATTCTTAGATATAAAGTGACATATTTGAGAGTACTTGAGGAAATCACCACCATGAACCCCAAATTTCTGTATAATATCTGTAAATGATAAAATTTGTGTGGTATCTGATTGTAAATGGGAGACTCGTGTAATCCCCCTCGCCTCCCACCCTGAAGTTACCAGGTCCTCTATCGCCCAGGCCAGAAGTGACAAAGGCATCTCTGAGGTACAAAAATGACTTGTAGGGTTTGCTTTCCCGTGGAGCAGCTTCCATGCGGTCACTGCTTCTTGCATGATTGGGGAGAAGGACTCAGGCATAGGAATGTTCCAGAAGGGCGCCCACAGGGCATCCGTCAACTTTTAAGGGATATATAAACGAATGCTCTATATGTAACCATGGAACCGAGGTATCCGCTGATCTCCATCTAGCACATTGCGTAACCAAGGATGCTATGTAATAATTCTGTACCACTGGTACGCCCAGTCCCCCCGCCTCTTTTCGTTTAAATAGGAAGCTTTTATTAATTCTGGGTCTCTTTCCACTCCATATGTATTTCGAAATCATCCTTTGCATGGTTTCGAAAAACGAAACCGGGATGGATATCGGGAGTGTGCGAAACAGGTACAAGAGTCTAGGCAATAGTAACATTTTGAAGGCTGCGACCCATCCCATCCAAGACACGTCTACTTTGGACAGTCGCTCCATCTCATCCTGCATTATTTTCAACATGGGTGTATAATTATGTCTATATAGGGCCCCCAAAGAGGGTGTCACTTGTATCCCCAGATATTGAATGCCATCTTTCCTCCAATCAAAGTCGTATTGCGATTGTAGGGGTTGCAGCAAGGGGGGAAGAATATGTAAAGGTAGGGCTTGTGACTTGGCCATATTTAGTTTATAAAATGATAGATCTCCAAATTTGACAATAATCTCCATAAGTCGGGGAATAGATTTTTGTGGGTTGGACAAGGTAAGAATGATATTATCTGCATAGAGTGATATAAGATGAGTTTTGTCCCGTATAGCAATGCCACCCACCTCTGGGTCTAGTCTGAGTAATTGGGCCAGTGGTTCCATCGAGAGAACAAATATCAACGGCGAGAGGGGGCACCCCTGTCTAGTCCCGTTCGTTAATAAAAAGGGATCTGACACTACCCCATTAGTGAATACTCTTGCAGATGGTGCAGAGTACAGCGCCTCAATTGCTCTTAAAATAGCTCCAGCGAACCCCATGCTCCTGAGCACCAAGAAGGCATACGACCAGCAAATCCTGTCAAATGCCTTCTCGGCGTCCAATTTGAGAATCACTGCCTCCATCTTTCTAGAATTGATGTGGTGTATAATATTCAAAATGCGTCTAGTATTGTCGTATGACTGCCTCCCTTTCACGAATCCCACTTGGTCGTGGTTTATTAGGCTCGGAAGACAAGCTGCTACTCTATTCGCTATAATTTTGGCATAAATTTTTAAATCTGAGTTTAATCGGGATATTGGTCGAAAATTTTGGGGGCTGATGGCAGGTTTGCCCGGTTTAGGCAATGTCACCACCAGGGCCTCCTGATTTTCCCTTGGAATAGTGCCGGAGTCCACCGCAGCCGTTAAAAACGACAACAGCGGGCTTAACAGGAGTGGGGAAAACTTTTTGTAATATTCGTTAGTAAGGCCATCTGGGCCCGGAGACTTTCGAGGTGGCAGCAACTTGACTACTGATAGCAATTCTGAAGGTGAGATGGGCTCATTCAAAGAGTCCAGTTGTGTTTCTGTGAGTGTGGGCAATTGAGTGCTTGCGAGAAATTTGGCAATTTCTTGTTTCGTTGGAAGTGTTATAGAGGAGTCCTCTCTAATGTTGTATAAGTCTTCATAGAAAGCTTTAAAGGCATTGGCGATGCCGCTAGGATCATAAATTTTGTGTGTGCCATCTTTGCTTTGGAGAAATGGGATTTTGGACCGTGCAGGTTTTTGTTTGTTTGGACGCTAGAAGCTTCCCTGCCTTGTTAGATTGAGAGTAATAAGTCGCTTTTGCCCTTTTCAAGTTTTTCTCATAGTTATGCAGTAGACAGGCTGTCAGTTGATGGCGTAATGTCACCAACTTTGCTGCATTAGAGGGGGAAGGAGATTTTTTGTTACTACTATCTATAGATTTTATTTGGTGCAGTAGTCGATCAATTTCTGCTAACCTAGTTTTCTTTTCAATGTGTCCTAAGCGGATAAATGTTCCTCTGATAAAAGCTTTATGTGAGTTCCACAATATATCAGGGCTAGGGGCAGAGGGGGCATTGGTCCGAAAGAATTCCTTCAGATCATTTTCCAAGATTGTTTTATATTTTGGCTGTGACATTAAGAATTCATTGCACCTCCATACGTACGCTCTAGGGCATTCATATTTTTCTCTGAGAGTCAAGGTTATTGCTGCATGGTCTGACCATGTTATTTGTGAAATATCCGACTTCACGGCAAGGGGAATACTAGTTTGTTCTATTAAGAATAGATCTATTCGTGAATAGCTGTTATGTATCGTAGAATAGTAGGTGTAATCTTTTTCGGTATTATGCAGGATACGCCATGCATCAAATAAGTCATGACGCCATATAGCCTGCGAGAATGAAGGATGGCGTTGCGTTATGCCAGAAGTAGTGTCTGCCACTGGGTCCGGAGCCATGTTAAAGTCTCCCATTAATACTAAGCATCCTTGCTTTTTTCTCTCCACTACTTTCATAAGTCTCCCTAAGAAAGACATCTGCCTTCTGTTCGGGGCGTAAACCGAAACCAATGTGTATGTGACGTTGTTAAGGATACAGACTAATATGACAAATCGCCCTCCAGGGTCAGCATGATGGGACACCAGCTGAAATGCCACTGAATTTCTGATCCCAATTAGTGTTCCCCTGCACTTGGAGGAGCAATGAGCGTGAAATATATGTGGGTATGCTGAATGTTTGATGCGAATGGCATCTATCTCTAAAAGATGTGTTTCTTGAACTGCAAGAATGTCACAGCTTTGAGCTCGGGCCTCTCGCCACAAATTGGCTCTCTTTTGAGGGGAGTTCAAACCTCTGACATTCATTGACATAATATTAAGTACCATATTTTACAGTTAGTAATGCTGCAATAATCGTACCACAACCACCCGCATCCAAAATTACCAGTAACAGGAAGAAGCATATTCGTCTTTGCCTTGTGTACTCACAGCGTCCCAAGTGCCAAAACCGAAGAGAAAACAAACTATAAAAACACTGAGACCAGTGGCTAAGCCATCTCAACAAAACAAAGAAAAGAAATGTGGTACAGCGGACCAGCGGCTGTTGTAATCCTGGAGGGATAAGTTCAGCAGTAGTGGACATACGGAATCCATTTTAAGGTGAGTCTCTAGCTGTGCAGCCTTTTTGGTGGACGTCTTGGGGTTTTCGTTTGATGCCAACCATCAGACACTGGGCCAGGTGGTAATTTGAGCGTCGGGTCAAGGAGCAGAATGTCCCATTTGTTTAGCAACTTTTTGCCGTCTTCCGGAGATTTGATAACATGAGTAAGGTTGTTCCTGGATATGATCACTCTGACCGGGAATCCCCATTTATATAGGATGTTATGGTGGCGTAGCGTCATATTAATAGGGATGAATTACCTTCTCAGTTGTAGCGTTGCGGCCGAAAGGTTGGAGTAGATGGAAATTTTCTGGTATGGGTCAGGTATACGGCCAATTTTCCGTGAGGTCAGCAGCACCAGTTCTTTAGTGCGGTAAAAATGGATTTTTGCTAATACATCTCTGGGTACGGCTTCGTCTAGGTGTGAAGGCCTTGGGATTCTATGCGCTCTATCAATGGTTAAGTCCATTATCGTGAGGTTTGGTAAGAGCGTGCGTATCAGGTCTTGGAGGAAAGCTGTTAAGTTGTTCGCAGATACTGACTCTGGAATCCCTCTAAACTTTAGATTGTTGCGCCGCGAGCGGTCTTCCAAGTCTTCTATTTTAGCTTTCAGAAACGACACATCTTTTTCCACCTCATAGTGAGCATCTATAAGAGCATTATGTGATGCAGCAAATTCCGCCATTTTAGATTCCACATGAACAGTGCGTTTTTGCAATTCCTGGAGGTCTCTATCTAGCGGTTTAACCGTTAAGGACATGTCAGTTGTCAGTGATGTACAAAAGGCCATGAGCATGTTTTTCATGGAGGCCTCAGTAAGTAGGCTTTCTGTAGCCGGAATATCTGCAAAAAAGTCGATGGATGGCGGTACAGACAGTGTGGTATCGCTCACCTCCCCTTCTGGAGACTCAGTGTGCTGGAGCCTGGGTTTCTGCTTGACCGGGCTGGCGGTGGGCGAGTGGGGTGTCTCCACGTTGTTTAGGCCTGTAGGCCTCGGTGTGTCGGCAGGAGAAGGCCCCGGAACCGCGCTCACCTCAGCCCGCCGGGGAGACGGCCCTGGTGCCTCCGGACCTCCACACCCCATCAGCTGCAGTATCGATGGTTCTGACAACGTTCTCCGCCGAGTGGAGAGGGTGAGCGGCTCCTCCGGAGAGTCTCGGGACGGAGACGAGGCCCCGGAGACAGCGCTGGAGCGCGAACCGCCGCCATTTTGATCTTCCCCTCCTCAGTGGGGGAAGTAGTAATCCAAAATTTTCTGCGGTTTTACCGCAGATTTCCTCTTTCTCGGCATCCTCCGAGTTAGGAAGCGTTCCCTGTGCCGTTTGGGTGAGTGTAATTTACGGGCACGTCGCTCTTTTTTGTCGCTGTATAGGACTCAGGCCTGGAGCTTTACAACTATGCGGCCATTCCGCTCCACAGTAGGCTCCGCCCCCAAGATTTATTTTTTTTTAAGCCTTTGACTTAAATATCTTTGAACAGACTTGTAGTTTAGGGCATCGCCACAGTGAAGTGGTGGATACATTAGTATTAGAAAGAGGTCGGCAAAAGCTCTACGTTGCAGAAAAGCGCTTTGTTTTTTGCAGATTTTGCTGTGTTTGTATTTTGTTTTTTTTGTGTTTAGCAAAATCCTGGAGTGAATTTAGCAGAAGGGAGAAGTGTAAGAGCTTCCTGCTGCAGCATCCCAGAGTGTTACTGCTTTTATGTGTTTGTCTTGAGTGCCTCTGGGTTCTATGTCTGTAAGTTCTGTTCTGTGTTAAATGTATTTATGTGCAGCTTTCCCCTTTATATGTTTCCCCCTGCGGTGTTCATGCCCAGACTTGGTTCAGCCCTGGCCTATCACAGGCCACTGAGCGGGGTTGTGAGGAGATATAATCTCCCCGGCGGACGGTTGGTCTTCAGTTCAGTGCATGCAGTAGACCAGGCAAGGTGTGCAGAGCTGACCTGCCACCAGCAGTCCAGAGGCTGGACCGCCAACCGCCGCTCTCACAGCCTCAGGAGGGATATCATCGGCCCCAGGCTCATCTAAAGACAGCCCAGAGCAAGGGAGTAGAGATTTCAAAGTGTCTGGTCTTGTTTGGTGTAGTGCCAGGAGGAGCAGGAGAGGACCCTGACAGGAGAGTCGCATTCGGGCCTAGTCTCCAGGTGGCCAGATCCCTGTCGGGACTCCCTGTAACTCTATCCCCAGTATACCTAGCTGGGAGAGGCACAGAGGTGGAGTAGAGAAGGCCATACTGTGGAGCCTATACTGTCTTTGGGGCACCCTCCTAGAACCAAGGCTGGGGGTTGGATACTGCAGGACTACTACCCCCATCTGGAAGCTGCTGTTGTTCCTTAGTTCCAGTTGCCTAAATAAAAGGCTGTTTGGTTTACCTGCAACGCTGAATCCTGAGTCGTGCCTGCTTTACCATCAGGGCTCTTCCGACCAACACCACAACGGCTCAGGTAGGAGAAGTTCCCTCTTCAACTGGAAGTACCCTGGGGGGGAAAGAACTACTACTACCACCATCCGGTAGTGCTGCAGGACCCCCCCTCGACTTTGTCCGGACTAGGAGTGGGACTGGAGCTGTTTGGGAGCGTGCTCAGCCTGCTAGGTGGCACAGCATCCGCTACTACTCCCATCCTCCAGTCTCATCCGACTGGGTTGCGGCAAGGCATACTACCAATTCTTGTTGAAGACAGTCTTGGCTTTGGCACAAAAAACGGCAACAAAATGTGCAACAAAAAAGCAGCTTTTCTGCAATGTGTGGGCTCAGCCTAAATGTACTATCTGGTGTAAACATGTGGGCTATCTTGACTCAACTGGAAATGTGCATGTATTGCAAGCTGTGTCATGTGTTCAAGATTTGGGGAAGCCATTTAGTGGACACTAGCTTAGAGAGGTCAAGGGACCTATTGTAAGGGTTCTTTTCCAGTCCTGAGACTTGCTCTTTACCAAGCAGAGAGTTGCAATGTTCTATATCAGTGATGGCGAACCTTTTAGAGACCTAGTGCCCAAACTGCAGCCCAAAACGCATTAATTAATTGCCAACACGGCAATTTAACCTTAATACTGTGTAGATCCTCAATTGCTGAAAGTTACGGACCCGCAAAATACGGTCGTGTGAATGGGGTTTTAGAGAGCTTACAATGATACAAAACAGCTTTGTACTGAAAGGTAGAAGTTTGCATTTGGTATACTTTTGAACAATTAATATTGAATATTTACTTCGCACAGGATCTGTTTTATAGTGAGCGTGCAATTTTATTACAGCCTGTAATAATATCACATGACTGCTATAAAACAGATACTGTGTGATATAAATAGTGAAGGGCCTCCACATGCTACATTGTGCTCCACAGTGGCCTCCAGATGGTACAGTGTGCTCCACTGTGGCCCCACACAGTACAATATGCTCCACAGTGGCCCCCATGCATTATAATATGCTCCACAGTGGCCCCCATGAATTATAATATGCTCCACAGTGGGCCCCCACACAGTATTATATGCTCCACAGTGGGCCCCCCACACAGTATTATATGCTCCACAGTGGGCCCCCCCACACAGTATTATATGCTCACAGTGGGTCCCCACACAGTAGTATATGCTCCACTTTGGGTGCTCACACAGCATTATATGCTTGGGTCGGGGCAGAGGTCACACTTTGCTGTCAGTGTAAGCCACGGTCCCGCTGACCCGCAGCCTACACTGACAGTTTTCAGCTGTATGATCGGGAAGCCTGGATGGGGCAACGGCACACCTGCCAACAGAGAGGGCTCTGAGTGCCCCAGGTTCGCCAACACTGTTCTATATGTATGTCTAAACTTCCTTCCACAATTTCTGTAGTGGAAAGTTATTTTGATAGTGGAATATTGTGCCCTTTTCAGTAACCCCCTTACAATTAATCACTCTCTGTGGTTAAAGTCAATGCTGTCTCCAAGCAACATTATTTTGATTTGGGATATTTAGGGGAAGGGATTCAGGTCTGTATAGAAATCTGAAGGTTACCTCCTGTAGTGAAATGCTAACTGCAGACACAGCCTTGTGATCATATATAGCATACACACATACCTCCCAACTTTCGAAGGACAGAAAGAGGGACAAAATATGTGGCACACAAATTTAGCTCCACCCACTTCTATGTTGACTCCGCCCATTCTCATCTATTTTTCCATGTGCCCCCACACAGTATAATGCTCCTACAGTCACCCTAACATTATATGCCCCCACATTATAATGGTCCCCTCCAATTTCCCTACAGGACTAAGTCCCTCTCCTCGTGCCCCAGTTTAAACTGGCGGAAACTAGAGGGGGACATTAAACTGGGGCAGCTGGAGGGGGACATTAAACTGGGGGCAACTAGAGGCAGACATGTCCCCCTCCAGCTACCCCCCACGGTTTAATGTCACCTTTCATCTGCCCCCAGTTTAATGTCCCCCTTCATCCGCCACTAATTTAATGTTCCCCCTTCATGTCACCAGCTTAATGCCCCCTTTCATCTGCCCCCAGTTTAATGTCCCCCTTTATCTGCCACCAGTTTAATTGCCCCCTACATCTGCCCCCAGTTCCCCCCTCATGCTCACACATGCTCTCTTCTACTTATCTTCGATCACTCTCTGTTCCCAACTTTCTCTGTAACATCACAGTGTGTCCCGCACAATTAACCCTTTAAGGACACAGCCTAAAACTACCTTAACCCCTTAATGCCACAGCCAATTTTAGTTTTTGCATTTCCATTTTTTCTTCCCCCCCCCCATTCCAAAAGTCATAATTTTTTCATTATTCAGTTGACAGAGTTACATGATGGCTTATTGTTTACTAAACAAATTGTACTTTGTAATGGCACCATTCAATATCCTGTACAATGTACTGGGAAGCTGGAAAAAAAAATTCAGAATGGGATGGAATTGGAAAAAAAACGCATTTGTGCCAATTTCTTATGGTTTAATTTTATTGTCATTCACTGTGCGGTAAAAATGACTTGTTACCTGTATATATATGAGTTTCACCATTTGCTACGTGGCAAGCGTTCCGTTTAGTAGTAACAAATTTCCTGGGAAACACCAAGGCAGATAACTATGAAGAGTTGGTGGAAAATCTCCTCAAGGCATATAAAAACCTGGGATGTAATAAGTCTTTAAAGATTCATTTTTTGCACTCTCATCTAGACTTCTTTGCACTAAACTGTGGAGCAGTGAGCAATGAACATGGTGAGCGATTTCACCAGGAAATTGTGACTATGGAAAAAAGATATCAGGGTAAATGGAAGCCATCAATGCTTGCAGACTACTGCTGGACAGTTACCAGAGACAAACCGATGCCTGAATGCAAGAGACGTGTGAAAAAGAGCCGAGTAGCCAATGAATGAGGACCTACGTTGCAGAGTTCAATAACATATTAGCCTAAATATAATTAGACATGTCTAAGTTATAGTTGATTTTAAATACAACTAAATTTCCTCAGAATATATTTCAAAATTTTATGAACAATAAACTTGCACCTATATGATTGCAGAAGTCACAATTATATATTATAATCTATACAATTTACATAACAGAAAAACGAGTATTCTTCAATATCATAGAAACTACAGCCAATTGACCATTTTCCTTGTGATATTTGAATTTAGCACATGAAAATCATTAAGCAATGGATCATTTTATTTCTGAACCAAACAACGTCTGAAAAGCAGATTTTGCTGGAATAGTTTTCAGGTGCCATGTCTCATTTGCAAAGCCCCTAGAGTACCAATACAAAGGAAAACCCCAAAAAGTGACCCCATTTTGGAAACTACACCCCTCACAGAATTCATATAGGGGTATAGTGAGCATTTTGACCTTACAGTCGTTTCACAGATTTTGCTAACACTGGGATGTATAAATGAAACATTACTAAAATGTCACTTTATCCCCAAAGTTTTCATTTTCACAATGGGTTAAAGGAGAAAAAGCACCCCACAGTTTGCAAAATAATTGCTCCTAAACACAGCAATACCCCATATGTGGTCGTAATCTGCTGTATGGGTACATGGCAGGGCTCAGAATGGAAAGAGCGCTATTTAGCTTTTGGAGAGCAGATTTTGCTGGAATAGTTTTCAGGTACCATGTCGCATTTGCAGAGCCCCCAAAGTACCAATACAGTGGAAACCCCCTAAAAGTGACCCCATTTTGGAAACTACACCCCTCACAGAACATATCAAGGGGTATAGTGAGCATTTTGACCCTACAGCTGTTTCACAGATTTTATTAACATTGGGACATTAAAATGAAAAATTACTTTTTTTTCCAATAAACCGTCAATTTAGCCCCAAATTTTTCATTTTCACAAGAGGACAAAGGAGAAAAGGCACCGCAAAGTTCGTTACACAATTTCTCCTGAACACAGAAATGCCCCATATGTGGTTGTAATCTGCTGCATGGGTAAATGGCAGGGCTCAAAATGGAAAGAGCGCTATTTAGCTTTTGGAGGGCAGATTTTGCTGGAATAGTTTTTGGATGCCATGTCGCATTTGCAGAACCCCTAAAGTACCAATATAATGGAAACCTCTCAAAAGTGACCTCATTTTAGAAACTACACCCCTCAAGGAATGTATCAAGGGGTATTATCATTTAGAGCCTTAAAATGCTTCCCAAAAATTAATGTACAAAGTGAAAATTAAAGTTTTTAAAGAAATATCCAATTTCAGTGCCTAATATGTTGCGACCACTTTGTGGCATCAGAGACATGAACTCCTAAAACTATTAAGTGGGCTATCCCGGGGACAAAAAAATTATATATGTGGGTATAAACTGCTGCTTGGGCACGCAGCAGGGCTCAGAAGGGAAGGAGCACTGTGGGTTTTTTTTAGCTTTTGGAGTACAGATTTAGAGGGACTTTCTGGTCGCCATGATATTTTTGCAGAGCCCTGGAGGTGCCAGTAAATTGGAATTCCCCAAGAAGTGACCCCCATTTTGTAGGGGCAATTTTAGGGTCTCTGCAAATGTGACACGGCGTCCAAAAAAACAACAATCTAAATATGCGCTCCAAAAGCACATAGCGCTCCTTCACATTTGCGCCCTGCTGTGTGCCCAAATGACGGTTTATGCCCACATCTATGACACTGGTGTACCCAGGATAACGTACTTAACAATGCCATATGTGGGTATAAACTGCTGTTTGGGCACAGCCAGGCACAGAAGGGAAGGAGCGCTATTTTGGTTTTTAGAGCACAGTTTGCTTTTTGGACACCATGCTACTTTTGCAGAGCCCATGAATTGTCAGTAAAGTGGAATACGCAGACATGTCACCCCATTTTGGAAACTATACCCTTCAAGGGATTTATCAAGTGGGGTAGCGAGCATTATTAACCCTTAAGTGTTGCATTCTTTTAATTTCCAAAAATGAATGCGCAGCTGATAATGAAAAGTTAAAAATGAAATTTTTCTATAGATACGCCATTTCAGTGCCCAATATGTTGTGCCCAGTTTATGTCTGCACAGATACACACTCCAAAAACTGGTGAGCGGGGATCCCGGGCACAACAGCTTTTGGAGCGTTCATCTCTGATACAAGCCGGGCACAACATATTACGCACTGAAATGATGTATTCCTGGAATAATTGTCATTTTCACCTTTCATCATCAGCTGCGTATTCATTTACGGATAATAAATTATAGCAACACTTGGGGGTTAAAAATGCTCACTGTACCCCTGGATAAATTCCTTCAGGGGTGCAGTTTCCAAAATGGGGTGACATGTCAGGGGATTCCACTGTACTGGCATTTCAGCTCTGCAAAAGTGCAATGGCATCCAAAAACCAAACCGTCCAAGTCTGTGCTCCAAAAACCAAATAGCGCTCCTTCCCTTCTGTGCCCGGCTGTGCCCAAACAGGAGTTTATACCCATATATGACATTAAGTACCTTATCCTGGGTACACCAGTGTCATACATGTGGGTATAAACTGCGGTTTGGGCACACAGTAGGGCGCAGAAGGGAAAGAGCACTATGTGGCTTTTGGAGCGCAGATTTATCCAGGTCATGTTTGGGATCTGGATGCCATGTCATGTTTGCAGAGCCTCTAAAGTACCAGTAAAGTGGAATCCCCTAGGGAATGACCCCATTTTGAAAAGTGCACCCCTCAAAGAATTTATCAAGGGGTGTAGTGAGCATTAGTATCCCAGACGTGACTGCACAGCGGATGGGGAAAAGTGAATATGTAATCTGTGCGGAGTACATTGGGAACACCAAATTCCCTACTATTTCCCCAATAGTTCCTATTATTGGGGAGGTCACTCTGGGGTCACTTCTGGTTTATTTTCCCTCATAAGCTCTAAATCTGGGGTGTACCCTAATATACGCTCGCACAGCTTACACATTCCCTTCCTGACGCAGCCAGTTATGTTCTAATGATTTGGCGATTTTTGGGGTTTTTGTCTTCACATTGTACGAGCTATATCTTCTTTATTTCTCTGGTGATGTAGCCATATGAGAGCTTGTTGTTTGCAGGGTGAGATGTATTTTTTAATGACATCATTTTTAGGTGCCTACAACTTATTAAATAAATTTTATTAACTCTTTCTTGGTGGATTAAAAAACAACCCCATCAATTCTGGCACTGCGTTTTATCTTTTACATTTTTCACCATGCAGCGTAGAGCGTAAGTAACATTTTACTTTTATTCTGCGGGTCAGTACGATTACGGCGATACCTCATTTATACTGTTTTTTTATGCAATACCAATTTTGCAGAACAAAAACCCATTTGGCGACATAAATCAATTTTTTTTTGCATCGCCATCTTCTAAGATGCGTAGCATTTTTATTTTTCAGTTTAGAGAGTTGGTTTAGGGCTTATTTTTTGCGGGACAACCTGTGCTTTTTATTGGTACTGTTTTGGGGTACATATGACTTTTTGATCACTTTTTATGGCATATTTTGTAAGGTGAGATGGCTTAAAAATCGTTACCTTTGGCGGGTTTTTTCCGTTTTTTTTTTCCCCAACTTTCACCGTGTACATTAAATATGGTTTCAGTTTTATTGTACAGGTTGTTACGGACACAACGATACCAAATAAGTATTGTTTTTATTAATTTTTAGGTTTATTTTTTATATAATTCATTTTATATAGGAAAAGGGAATTTTTGGGGCTTTATTCTTTTATTAATTTTTTTCACATACTTTATTTATTTTTTTTTCACTTTTTTTTTTACTTTTTCTTGTGTCCCTTTAGGACACCTGAGCCAGAGATGCTTTGATCTCTGGCTCAGTACTATAGACTGCAAGACACGAGCATACACGTGTCTTGCAGCCTATACAGGAAGTCAGTGCTATGGAAACACAGCGCTGACTTCCGCAGGTCTCGGCAGGATCAACCAGGTAGTGGGGGCTCCAGGCAGCTTGGGGTCACTGGGCAGACCCCGGGCTGCAGATTATAGATATCGGCACCCCCCGATCTCGACGCGGGGAGTACCGGGGGGGGGCGGCAAGACGGCGGAACCCCTTGGATGCCGCGGTCATGTTTAACCGCGGCATCCAAGGGGTTAAAACCGCCGATCGGAACTCAGTTCCAACCGGGGGTTATGGAGCTGGGTGTTAGCTGTCAGATACAGCTAACACCCGGTTCCGATACCGCCCGCTCAGATAGAGAGCGGGCGGCCGGCCTCGGGCGTAGTATTACGCCCTGGTGCGCGAGTACCTAGCGCCCAGGACGTAATAGTACGTCCAAGGTCGTTAAGGGGTTAAACTTTTGTGTTTTTTTGTACTTTAAAAGACTTTTTTTTCTTTTTCTTTTACTTTTATTTTCAAACCCCCTAGAGACATTGAACCCTAGGGGGTCAGATCGCTCACACTATACATTGCAATACTAATGCCTCTGGCAGTGTGTAATAGAACTGATGTAATAACAAGCCTGGGAGCCTTCAATAGTCATGACAACCGATCACCACCCTCTGTGATATTCAGCCGGCATCCGCCATGTATGGAGAGAGCTCAGCTTCTGAGCTCCCTCCATACACCCCTTCACACCCAATCACGTACATGTATGTGATTTTGTATGAAGGGGTTAAAGGGGTTGTCCAGGATAAAATGGAATTCCTACACTAATCTAAACACCCTCCCCCCGCCTACTTTCTAAATGACATACTTTAGCAAAAATGTATATTTAGCCATATCCCTGGGATGGTCATGTGACCGCCCCAGGCACATTTTCTGATAATCCGGTGACGTTCCGTTTCCCCGTTTCCAGAAACGGAACATCACCAATACTCCCCCCCTCCATCCCATGATATTTACATGTCTTATTGTCCAGACTTCCCTTCTTCTTCCTTTCCTCCTCCTCTTTGACTCTGCCAGTAGTGCGCAGCAGGCCAGAGGTGCCTTCGACGCCTGCGCAGTAGAGATTGCACTCCATCTCTACTGGCTCAATTTTGGAATCTTTGCCTTCATATACACGAAAGTGTATTGTGTATCCAGATACACTCTCACAGGCTTTGTACAGCTTCACGCCATAACTGGCCCTTTTGTTGGGCAGATACTGGCGGAAGTGTAATCTGCCCTTAAAGTGGACTAGTGACTCAACCACTGCAAGGCATTTTTGTGGAAGGGGGGTTATATACTTTGAATTGAAGTGATCAATCACTGGCCTAATTTTAAAAAGTCTATCATAACTGGGGTCATCTGGAGGTGGGCATTCATCATTGCTATTGTAGTGCAGAAATCTAAATACACTTTCAAAATGGGCTCTTGATATGGCGAGATGGTAAAGGGGGTGTGATGGAGAATGTCTTTATTCCAGTAGGAACGTACAGTGGGTTTTTTGGTAATGCCCATGCTAAGTAAAAGACCCCAAAATGTCCGCATTTCAGTGGGGTTAGAGGTCCATTTGTGGAGCCTAGCCATATAGCTGTTGGGATTGCGGGCAATAAATTGCTGCGCATAGATGTTTGTGTGTTTGTGCCACCGTAAGGTTAATTAGCTCATCAGTGAAGAACACTTGGAAAAAATTAATTTCATTAATATGTGTGACATCTACATTGATGCCTGGAGTGGCCGTAAATTCAGGTACCTGGGGTACAAAATAGTTTGCAGGGATCCATGTGGAGTCACTTGAGCTGGGCTGCTCAATAACCCTCTGATGACTTTGGGGGAGGGGGCTCATCATTAGAGGCATCACTGGAGGATGAGGGCAATGAAAACCTCACCTCTTCTCCACTCCCAGTGTCTTCAAAAAGCAAGTCAAATGCCTCTTTGGCACTAAATAGGAGCTTAGTCATTTTTTACAGGAAATGTAAAACTGTAAAACTTTTTTTATATATTTTTTTTTTTTAAGTTTTTTTTTTTTTTTTATTAAAAATGTCTAAACACAGAAACCTCCCTCCCTAATGCCCAAATAATACCTTGATAAGTATATACGCTAGCTATATAACTGTATAGTTGTTGTTTTTTTGTTTTTTTAAATGCTTTTTTTTTGTTCTGTTTTTAATTGAGACCAAAAAGTTTTATAGTTAGTGCATATACTTTCTTCCCCATCACCGAAAGTATATGCACTAACTATATAGCTTTAAATTAATTATTTATGAATTATATTTTATTTTTATTATTTCCTTATGAATTGTATTTTATTTTTATTAATTCATTAATTATGAATTAATAGATTAGTGGGGTTCACAGTGCCTATTGCCACTGATTAGTCAGATGGCAGTGGCACAGGCAGAGGATGCAGTTTTGCAGCTATGCTCTGCAGAAGGCTGGAGGTGGATTTATGGGGCTGAAACAGTGACTGCTGGGCACAAAGGTAATGCCAGGGCACTCTAGAGAAGGCGCAGAATAGTGTAGACAGTAAATTAGTGTAGATGGAGGATGTAATTTCCGGCAATTGATAGTGAAAGTAAATGCCAGCAATTGAAAGAAACAGAGAGGTGCTGATCCAGCAGTATTGGATATAGGGTTTTTTACTGTTTTGGATCCTGGCACAGTTTTTTTTGCTGTTTGGGCACACAGTATGAATGGGCACAGAAAATAATGTGATGACAGGTGGACTTTGCGATCTGTCACAGTATGTGACGGTCTGGCTTAGGAGGCTGCCGATCTTCACAGTAAGATGTTGGTGGGCACTCTGTGGGGTTTATTTTGTAGGTGGCACTTTCTTTCCAGCTGGCACCATGTACAGATGGGCCAGAGACACAGCTGATGTGGCAGATGGACGGTCCGAACAGCCACTGAGAGAGATCGGTGTATGAACAATAGGTTCGGGAGGGTTCAGCAGGATACAGGAGGGTTCTGATGCGAACTTGGGAACTGGATGGGCACTTAGTCACTTCTGATTTTCTAGGGGTCCGTCTCTGATCACTTCACAACAGCTAGTGAAATGATCAGAGCCGGAGACACTGGCAAAACACTCCAGCTACAGCTTCAAAGTGCTGTCATTGGTCGTTTTGTACCAGACGACCAATCACAGCGATCACTGAACAGGGACCACTGTGATTGGACCTTGGTCCAAACCTTCCCCTGTTGCTAAGCTGATTCGATTAGTCCTCTTGTCCCGGTGTTTGGTCAACTGCATCACTTACATGTACGTGGAGATGCGGTAACTAACCACATTCCCTGACGTACATGTACATGAAAATACATTAAGGGGTTAAAGGAGCCAAAGCTATCAAAGTGTGTTTCCTATAGGAAGGCAACATTCTCCTGGAGGGTACTAAGCTCACATAGGACCAGGCGTCGCTTGGCATTGGAACCCAGGCCCTTGACATTCAACGAAACATAACTAACTATGGGGAATGAGATAAGAGAGGTATAGTATGTATGGAGGCAGTCTCACCCATTGAGAAGGCAACCAGCAGATTTCATCATAACGAGGAGAATGCAGAGACAGGAGCTTTAGGTCCGCTATCGGTGCCAGATGAAGTCTAGAAAGGAAAGAAGGGGGGAAATGAAGAGGGGGGGAGGGAAGACACAAATAAGACAAACAGGGAGAATAGAACAAATAAATTGTCAATCGACAATCTTTGAGCAGGACTACGTCTCCTGCCAGGAGGCAGTCATATAGGCAGCATATAGTCATAACAAAAGTACCAACTGAATCCTCAGGAAGGAAACAGAACAGGAGGGGACCACCATATTGGGGATATGGGTGGAGACCAGGAGCACTCAACAACTACTCGAGCTCGACGTGTAAATATAAGAAAAACATCCCTTACTCCACTTTGCCCTGCAAGGAAGACTAAAACAGGATGTATGCAGAAATGTTATCTTGGGGATCTAGTTATAACAAAAATGAAGGGGAAAACTTATCACAAGAGATACCACAAGTTCAGTGTTAGTTACATGGGGAAAGGAAAAGAGCAATGGAAGGAAGCAGTTCACTTGGGAGGACTATCCAGGTGAGGCTTCCTTGGTGTAGGCGTCAGAGAAGGGAGGCATCTACATTTCAGCTTCAGCTGTTGCCAGGTCTGCAGGAGCAGTGGTGCAGGTGACGTGAGTTCCCAATCAGACATCTCAGGTATCGCATAACTCCCAACTTTCAAAGGGTAGAAGAGAGGGACAGTATGTGCGGCATGCTATGCACGCCACAGCAGATTTAGCTACACCCACTTCTACACCACTCATTCTCATCTATTTTTCTTTGTGCCCCCACACAGTATAATGTTCCTACATTCACTCTAACATTATATGCCCCCACATTATAATGTTCCCCTCCAATTGCCCCACAGTATAAAGTCCCTCTCATGGTGCCCCAGTTTAAACTGGGGGAAACTAGAGTGGGACATTAAACTGGGGTAGCTGGAGGGAGACATTAAACTGTGGGGGTTGTTGGATGGGGACATTAAACTGGGGGCTGCTGGAGCGGGACATTAAACTGGGGCAGCTGGAGGAGGAAGTTAAAAGTGGGGGTAGCTAGAGAGTGACATTAAAGCGGGGGCAACTAGAGGCAGATATGTCCCCCTCCAGCTACCCCGATGATTTAATGTCCTTCTCCAGTTGTCTCCAGTTTAATGTCCCCTTCCAACTTGCCCCCAGTTTAATGTCCCCTTCCAGCAGTCCCCACTGTTTCATGTCCCCCTCCAGCTGCCCCTCCAGTTTAATGGTCCTATTCATCTCCCCCCAGTTTAATACTCCCCGTCTACCAGTACCCAGTTTAACGTTCCCCTTCATCTGTCCCCAGTTTAATGCCCCCCTCTATCTGCCCACAGTTTAATGTCCCCCATTCATCTGCCCCCAGTTTAATGTTCCCCCCTTCATCTGCCCCCAGTTTAATGTCCCCCCTCCATTTTTCCCCAAAGTTTAACATAATAAAAACACTGATACTCACCTCTCCTCGCTCCCCTGCAGTTCTCTCAGCAGTCTCTTCTCCCAGAGTGTTCAGGGAGCTGCAGTTGTGATGTGAGTGATGTCATTACATCGCGCCTACAGCTCCCGGGGCCACAGCACACAGGGATGTGCTTCACGCACACAGTGGTGAGGCAAGAGCTGTCTGTGGATGGCTCCTGCTTCATCATTGTATTTAACTAATTGTATTTAACTTAAAACTGGGACATACCTCCCACCGACCGGAACAGTGGGATAGAACCCGGAATCCGGGACTGTCACGCGGAATCCGGGATAGTTGGGAGGTATGGGTATCGGGATTTCCAGGGTATCACAGAAGGCAGGTAAATCAGAGTAGGCTCGTAGTGTAGCAGTACGGGCCGCCCTCTGGGCTATCAGAGCAAAGGAGAATCTCCAGCGGTAAGGTAGCTGGTTGTCCTGGAGAAGCTGGAGGAGGGGATGAAGGTGTAATCTTTTCTACAGAGTGAGCAATGATAGATCCTGATACATCTGCACTTTGGCTCTGTCAAACTCAGTCTCTCAGTTGTCTAGCTTTGGCCATAATAGACTCCTTCAATATAAAATTGTGAACACAGCAAATCACGTCCCTTGGCGTAGACACAGAAGCTTTTGGGCAGAGGGCACGATGAGCCCTATCCAGTTTGATTATATGCGAGGGCAGCTCTTGGAGGATGAGGTTGAAGATGCCTTCAAGCATGACATGGAGGTCCTCCCCCCGAGTTGCCTTCGGTGGACCCTTAATCCGAATGTTATTGTGCCGACCTCTGCTGTCTAAGTCTTCCAGGTGGCATTGCATAGCCCTCAGGGCCTGTGACTGTTCTAGAATAGTATCATGCAGTTTAGTTATGTAGGCTCTGGTAGCATTGTGGTCGTCTTCTAAAGTCTCAATTCTGGATGTTATACAATGCAGATACCGTCGCACCACAGAGATTTCTGTTCCGCATATTTCAGTAACTTTGGAAATAAGTGATTAAAAGTCCTGCTTTGTGGGCAATTGAGCAAAGAGGACAGACCAGGGAGGCGATGCAGAAGAAGGGTTCATGTTAAGATGACCAAGGTCAGATGCAGAGGCTAGAGGGCTCAGTTGCACACAGGGGTCTGAGGCAGCTGATTGAGCAGCAAGGGTCAGAGGAGGTAGGACCTGAGCTGGTGGTTTCTGTGGAAGTGCAGGTCAGGAGTGCATGTCCCTTGGAGGGGTGACGGCAGAGGCCAAATGGGGGTCAGCAGGGGCATCTGAGGACTCACCCCATTGAAGAAAACTTTCCTGTGCCCATCTGTGGAAGTGTGACTGGAGGTGTTGTCCGGATGAGGAGGCTGGCACCATCTTAGATTCTGCATGGCAGGAGGCGGCAGTAGACATTGGGGCTGCCAGGCGGCTCAGTGAAGAAGAGGCCAGCACTGATCTCAACCTCTGTGGCATCAGAGGCTTCAAGGTAGAAAGAGAGTGCTCTCCTTCAGATGCATGCGCCGCATCAGAGAGGGCCATTGCTGGCCAAGATGGTTGGGGCGAAAGAGGAGCCCGGGAAGGAGACAACGGCTGCATGAGGAGGTAGCCGTCGATGATGGAACGGCAGAAGGTGCTGGGGTGCCTTGGAGCACTTTTTTGATGACTTTTTTCCCCATGGTCAGCGTTTCAGCAGCAGGAGTATACCCTAAATAGCGACTCAGTGCAGGAGCTTCACCAGAGAGCATCTCACTCCATGCGCTGCTAGGCCACACCCCCCTACTGTCATTCACCCCCTCTCCTGCTCTGCTGCTAATACTGACGTGCATTGCCCCTGGCTTCCTGACTATGACCTCCCTCTCCTTGATCTTTGATTTTTGCTACTGCGTGACCTCCTGATACCGACCCGGCTTGCTCACTACTCTCTCGTCTGACCCCTTTATACTGCACTATTCTCCTGTTGCCGACTTGGACCGTACAACTATGTTAAATTGGACCTCTGCCACCTCCTGGAAACTACCTGCTATTGCATCTTCCTCTGCTTCTGGATTTCCATCAGCTTCTACAATTTTTCAGCCTAGCAATTACCCCAAGTACATTGCACTAAAAGACTCTGAACCAGAACCAGACCATTACAGAATAATCTCACCCAAAAATGGAGTCTGTTGTGACCACCTTGAGGCAACAAGTGGCTGAGCTTCAAGAATTTGGTTCTACTTACCAAGAAAAATTTAGTAAGTTACAAACCCTGGTGCTGGATCAACAACAAGAAATAATTGAACTGCAAAAACAACTTCTGGATATGCGCAACTCAGACTCAGATTTAAATACTGGTATGCCTCTGCCATCAAAGTTCAGTGGGGATGGTCACCATTACCGAGGATTCCTTAACCAATGCCGCATATACTTCCAAATGCAATCTGCTCCTTTAACTAGTGACAGGAAAAAAAGTGCTATTTATTATTAACCTTCTGACAGATGAAGCTCTAGCATGGGCCTCCACTTATGTGGAAAAAAACTGTGTCCTTCTCAATGATTTAGATAACTTTATCGCTGCTATGAATCAAGTCTTTGATGACCCTAATCGTTGTGCCACAGCTGAGACCAAATTGCATAACCTTCGACAAGGACGTTGCTCAGTTGCTGAATACACAGCGGAATTTCGACGCGGGTTATCAGCGCTTGTAAAGGATGAGCTTTCCAGAGTTGAGGCTCCTGATAAACTGGAGGATTTTATTCAACTATGCATCCGAATTGATCAGAGACTTACTGAATGTAGAAAAGAGAGATTGCGGTTATTTGGAAACAAACCTACCTACTCCTTCAGTCACTCAGAATTGAACATGCAGCAAAAGACTGAATCTTTACCAGAACCTATGCAGATTGATGTCATCCGAAAATCTCTTACTGCAGTATAGAAAGAGAGGCGTCCTACTGAAAATCTGTGCCTCTATTGTGGGGGCTCAGGTCATTATGTCATTAATTGTCCCAACAAGTTTCAAAGGTCTATAGCCTGCACTAGTGCTAAGGTAGATAGCAATTTGGAACTTTCTGAACTGCCGGATTCAGTTTTGCAGACCATCTCATCTGTAACCCAAAACGAAAACAACATGTATTCATCATCTTCTCATTTTGTCATTCCGATACAGGTCATGGTTGGGAGCCATAAAATGCAATGTTCTGCCATGTTAGATTCTGGTGCAGGAGGAAATTTTATGGACTTACAATTTGTGCTTGATAATAACATTGCATGTAGAACTAAATCCGTGGCAATTGATATGGAAACTTGACGGTTCATCTTTATCATCTGGACCTGTAACTCAAGAGACAATTGAACTTTGAATCTGTATTGAACCTGATCATCATGAAACTATTAGTTTCCATCTGATTTCTTCTCCCAACTTTCCGGTTATTTTAGGAATTCCATGGTTTGCTATCCATAATCCTTCTATCAACTGGGAATCAGGGACTGTTACTTTTCCTTCTGAATAGTGCAAGGACAATTGTCATTTAAGTTTATCCATCCAAGAACAAATAAAAGTTTCCAAAATTCCTCATCAGAGTTATAAGTTGCCACCTCAGTATCAACAGTTCAGTGATGTCTGCAGCAAGAGAAAAGCTGATCAACTACCTCCTCATCGTCCATATGATTATCACATCAAATTACTTCCTGGAGCTGCTATTCCTTTTGGCAGAATTTACAATCTCTCTGAACCAGAATTAACAGTGCTCAGAGAATACTTAGATGAAAATTTAGAGAAAGGCTTCATTCGACCCTCCTCATCCCCAGCTGGGGCACCTTTGTTCTTTGTAGAAAAAAAAAAAACTCAACCTTAAGACCATGTATTAACTACAGAGAACTAAATAAGATAACTATTAAAAGTCATTATGCTCTTCCCCTAATTCCTGAGTTACTGGAAAGACTCCATTCTGCTAAAATCTTTACCAAAACTAGATTTAAGAGGAGCCTATAACCTCATATGCATTCATCCAGGGGATGAGTGGAAGACCGCCTTTAGAACTAGATACGGACATTTTGAATATCTGGTTATGCCATTCGGCCTCTGTAACGCTCCTGCAACCTTTCAACATTTTATTAATGATGTGTTTTTCGAGATTTATTAGACCAATTTGTTGTTGTGTACCTTGATGACATCCCTTATATTTTCAGACACCTTGGAGGAACATCGCAGACATGTTCAGTTAGTCTTTGAACGCCTACTGGAGAATAATATTTATATCAAACTGGAAAAATGCAAATTTGAACAAACAAAAATCCAATTTCTTGGATATATTATCTCCTCAGAAGGCCTGAGTATGGATCCTAATAAAATCAAAGCTGTAATGGATTGGCCCACTCCAAGAAATCTTAAAGATGTTCAGCGATTTATAGGGTTTGCAAATTTCTACAAGAGATTCATAAAATACTTTTCTAAAATCATCTTACCAATCACTTTACTCACAAAGAAAAAACAAGTATTTTCATGATCTCCAGAAGCACAAGTTGCTTTTGACAAACTAAAGACACTCTTTACTTCTGCGCCCATACTGGTCCATCCAAATCCTGAATTACCTTTTGTTGTTGAAGTAACTGCATCCGATTCTGCTGTGGGAGCTGTCCTATCTCAACCAGTTGGAAACAAGATGCAACTCCATCCATGTGCTTTTCTTTCTCATACTATGTCATCAGCAGAGAAATTACAATATAGGAAACAAAGAACTGTTGGCCAGTTCTAATCATCCAGTAACTATCCTTACTGACCATAAAAATTTAGAGTTCATCCGTACTACTAAGAGACTGTCTTCAAGACAAGCAAGATGGGCCTTGTTTTTCTCTAGATTTAATTTCATCATTTCTTATCGGCCAGGTTCAAGAAATGGCACAGCGGATGCTTTGTCCAGAAATCTTGCTGAACCACAGGAGGAGTCTAAAACAGAGTCTACTATTTTATGTTCCAAAAATTTTGTAGGAATACTGGATTCCAAAGATCTTTTAACCATGCTCAGAGATGAATACCAGAATGACTCTTTTCTCAACCATCCTTCTAAAGATGTAGACCTGTCTTTTAAAGAAGGATTTTGGAAGCAGTAACACAGAATACACACATGGACAAAATTGTTGGTACCCCTCGTTTAATGAAAGAAAAACCCACAATGGTCACAGAAATAACTTGAATCTGACAAAAGTAATAATATATATAAAATCTATGAAAATGAACAAATGAAAGTCCGACATTGCTTTTCAACCATGGTTCAACAGAATTTTTTAATTTAAAAAAAATAAAACTCATGAAACAGACCTGGACAGAAATGATGGCACCCCTGAAAATAATGTGACCAAATGGACATGTTAAATCAAGGTGTGTCCATTAACTAGCATCACAGGTGTCTACAATTTTGTAATCAGTCAGTGGGCCTGTATATAGGGCTACAGATACTCGCTCTGCTGTTTGGTGACATGGTGAGTACCACACTCAACATGAACCAGAGGAAGCGAAGGAAAGAATTGTCTCAGGAGCTTAGAAAGAAAATTATAGACAAGCATGTTAAAGGTAAAGGTTATAAGACCATCTCCAAGCAGCTTGATGTTCCTGTGACTACAGTTGCACATATTATTCAGAAATTTAAGATCCATGGGACTGTAGCCAACCTCCCTGGACGTGGCCACAGCAGGAAAATTGATGACAAATCAAAGAGAAGGATAATATGAATGGTAACAAAAGAGCCCAGAAAAACTTCTACAGAGATTAAAGGTGAACTTCAAGCTCAAGAAACATCAGTGTCAGATCGCACCACCCGTCGTTGTTTGAGCCAAAGTGGACTTCATGGGAGACGACCAAGGAGGACACCATTGTTGAAAACAAATCATAAAAAAGCCAGACTGGAATTTGCCAAACTACATGTTGACAAGCCACAACGCTTTTATGGGTTAAAAGAAAAGTATTCCACCAGATAGTATTATAGTACTGGTTCTAAATTCCATAGAATGGTATCATTAATTTCACTGGTTCTAAATTCCAATTACTGACTCTTTACATGTGTATTCTTTTATTGTTTTTATGTTTAGTCTCTTGTACACTTGATAAAGGGGATCTGATTTCCCCGAAACGCGTTGTGTTATTTGAGTATAATAAAGCATCTTTGGTGAAGCGCGGTCCCCACACCTCATTTTTTGGGAGATTCTCCTACCAATCCATTACCTGTATACCGTCTGGATCCAGGAGATTCTGATGCCTAGAGGTTCCGCAGCTCACATATACCAAAACATACTCTGGATCCATCCACTGTATTAGTTGTGGGCCAGCACAACTTGAAAAGGTGAGAACCCACCTATACAAACATCCATAATATCTAACTATCCTGGTTGTGAGATCACCAATTGAAGGGGTACTGTTTACCATCAGACCCAGCCAGTTGAACACTCACTATAATACAGACTAGTGCTTTTGTGTTACTTAGTGGCTTTCTACCATACTTTCAGTGGATGATCCTTGTTGTTTCTCCAATCATTTGACTACCTCCTGTTCTCAACACAATTATCTATGTACAACCTATTTTTCAAGCAATATTACGCTATGTGCCGCTCGGCGTTGTTGTTTTTATTTTTGTTTTGAAGTATATCATTTCTGTCCAGGCCTGTTTCATGAGTTTTATTTCTTAAAAAATTATGTTGAAGCATGGTTGAAAAGCAATGTCTGACTTTCATTTGTTTATTTTCATAGAATTTTCATATATTATTACTTTTGTCAGATTCAAGTTATTTCTGTGACCATTGTGGGTTTTTCTTTCATTAAACAAGGGGTACCAACAATTTTGTCCATGTGTGTATATGTCCCTGAATCTGCTCGACTTGAAGTCCTCAAACTGGTCCACGATTCTAAACTTGCAAGGGCATTTGGAGTCATGAAAACTTACGACCTTCTGCTTCGTTCATTTTGGTGGCCTAGTTATAAGAACGATGTTAGGAAATATGTTTTCTCCTGTTTAACATGTGCACGAAATAAGACACCGCAATCTCCTCCTCTACGTCTTCTTCAACCACTACCAGTTCCATCTAGGCCTTGGGGATCAATTTCTATGGATTTTATTGTGGACCTTCCTCCTTCTAAAGAAAAGACTACCGGGGGGCGGAGCCGAGCTGTGGACTGGAATGGCCGTGTAGTAGCAGAGCTCCCGGTCCGAGTCCGACAAGCCCGTGGCCTCTGGGCATCGACATTAGCAGGAAAAGGTATCTTACCTTCGGGGATGCCTCGAAGAAAGAAGTCGGCGGTGAGACCGCATAAAATCTCCGACTTCTATTTCCCCCACGGGGGAGGGGAGGACCAAAATGGAGACGGCCCGCGCCTGGAAGCGGAATCCAGGGCCTCGACTCCACCGCGCGATCCTCCGGAGGAGACAAGTACACTCTCCGCTAACAAGAGAGCGCTCTCAGCACCATCTTTACTGCAGCTACTGGACGGCGCGGGAGCGGAGGTATCTGGGCTTTCCCCCCGGCAGGCCGGGGCCTACACTGGAAGCGGGCCTCCGCGAAGTAGCGCTTTGGGGCCTACGGGCCTATCCAGCCTGGAGAGACACCAGTCACCCACCGCTAGCCCAGTTAAACAGCGACCCAGGCTCCAGGACGGTGACTCCCAGGATGGCGAGGTGAGCAACATTGCGCAGCCTACCCCTCCACCCACTGATTTTCTTGCGGATATCCCTGAGATGGAGAACCCACTTACTGAGGCCTCTATGAAAAACATGCTCATGGCCTTCTGCAAATCCCTAAAAACAGACATGTCTCTCATGGTAAAGCCGCTGGATAGAGATCTTCAGGAACTAAAAAGTCGTACCGTTCATGTTGAATCCAAAATGGCGGAATTTGCGACATCACACAATGCGCTGATAGACGCTCACTATGAGATGGAGTCGGATGTGTCGTTTTTGAAAGCTAAAGTAGCAGACCTGGAGGATCGCTCCAGAAGAAATAATCTGAAATTTAGAGGGATTCCGGAGTTAGTCCCCACGAATAACCTAACAAAGTTCCTCCAAGGTCTGATCCGATCGCTCCTGCCGAATCTTACGGAGATGGATTTAATTATTGACAGAGCCCATAGAGTCCCCAAGCCATCGCATCTAGAGGAAACAATACCCAGGGATGTTCTTGCTAAAATTCACTTTTACCGCACTAAGGAACTAGTTCTGATGACTTCCAGAAAGGTAGATCACCTACCTGACCCATACCACAAAGTATCCATTTACTCGGACTTGTCGGCTACAACATTACAACTGAGGCGACAATTCATCCCTATTACTGCGGCTTTACGCCAGCACCACATTTTATACAAATGGGGATTTCCGGTCCGCGTGATCATTACCCGAGACAACATGGTGCATGTCGTCAAAACTTTGGAAGACGGAAAACGTCTGCTTCAAAAATGGAACATTCCGATGGCTGAGATACCACCCAAACAACCACCTGGTCCTGTGTCGGATGGTTGGCACCAAGCAAGAGCCCAAAGACGTCCACGCAAAGGGCTACAAAGCTAGAGACTCACCTTTTTTTTTTTTTTTTTTTGGATTTCGTATGTCCACTGTCGTTGAACTTATCCCCCCAGGATTACGACAGCCGCTGGTCCGCTGTACCACAATCTTTTTTTTTCTCGTTGTTTGGTTTTGCCACGAAAGTTTATCCATTGGTTATGGAATTTGCATGGTTTGTTTTTTTTCTTTATTGGTACTGGCACATTGGGCGTAGTGAATATGAAGGGTGGAAACAGCTTTTCTTCACACCAACAGTGACACCTACTGGTATACGTGGTTGTGGTAAGAATCTTAAAGCATTTCTAACTGTGTATCATGGTACTTAAAATTGTGTCCATGAATGTCAGGGGTTTGAACTCCCCTCAAAAAAGAGCCAATTTATGGCATGAGGCCCGAGGTCATAACTGTGACATTCTTGCACTACAAGAGACGCATCTTTTAAGGGCAGACGCTTTTCGCATTAAACACCCAGCATACCCACATGTGTTTCATGCTCACTATTCCTCAAAACGAAGGGGCACAATGATTGGGATTAGAGACTCGGTGGCGTTTCAGCTGTTATCTCAATACGCTGACCCGGGAGGGCGATTTGTCATATTAGTGTGTATTATCAACAATGTCACTTACACGTTGCTATCAATTTACGCCCCGAATAGAAAACAGGTGGCGTTCTTAGGGAGACTTGTGAGGGCGGTGGAAAAGAGGAAGCAGGGATGTTTAATATTAATGGGAGATTTTAATATGGCCCCGGACCCGCTAGTAGATACCACTTCTGGCACACTAACACGTCACCCCCCATTATCACAGGCGATATGGCGTTATGAACTATTTGATGTCTGGCGTATCTTGCATAATACTGAAAGAGATTATACGTATCATTCCACTGTACATAATAGCTATTCACGAATAGACTTGTTCCTACTCGAACAATCTAGCATTCCCCTTGCTAAACAGTCTGAGATATCTCAAATAACTTGGTCAGACCAAGCAGCGATAACCCTGTCCATAGCTGAAAAATATGAATCTGCTAGAGCATATGTGTGGAGGCGTAATGACTTTTTAATGTCACAACCAAAGTTAAAAGCAACGTTAGAGAATGAGTTGAAGCAATTTTTTCAGATTAATACCCCCTCTGCTCCTGGCCCTGAGATACTGTGGAATTCTCATAAGGCCTTTATTAGAGGAACGTTTATTCGCCTAGGGCATATTGAAAAGAAAAATAGGATGGCAGAACTGGACCGTCTGCTCCGTCAGATAAGAACTATAGATACCAGCAACAAACAATCTCCGTCTCCCCTACATGCAAAGAAATTAATAGCGTTACGCCAACAGTTGACCGCTTGTTTATTACACAAATACGAGAAAAACCTGAAAAAGGTTAGAGCTACGTATTACTCTCAATTTAATAAAGCGGGCAAACTTCTAGCATCAAAGCTTAAACAAAAACATGCAAAATCTAGGATCCCATTTATGTACAGCAAGGATGGTACATACAAAATTTACGACCCCAATGGCATCGCTAACGCCTTTAAGCATTTCTATGAGGGCCTTTACAACCTAACAGACAGTTCTTCAATGGTCCCCCCCGAAAACCCAAGATATTGAGCGATTCCTTGAGGCGGCTCAACTACCCGCACTCACGGAGTCGCAACTGGACTCCTTGAACGCGCCTATTACCTCAGAAGAGTTACTATCTATCATCAAATCACTGCCGTCTCATAAGTCTCCGGGCCCTGACGGCCTTACTAACGAATATTATAAATGTTTCTTCCCGGCCCTGCTGAGCCCACTGCTGTCGTTTTTGACGACCGTGGTGGATTCTGGTATCATCCCAAAGGAAAATCAAGAAGCCCTGATAGTTACGTTGCCAAAGCCTGGCAAGCCCGCCACCAGCCCCCAGAACTTTAGACCAATATCGCTACTGAACACAGATTTAAAAATATATGCCAAATTAATAGCAAGCAGACTGGCAGTCTGTCTTCCGAGCCTGATAAATTACGATCAGGTGGGGTTCGTTAAGGGAAGACAATCGTATGACAATACTAGACGTATTTTAAATGTAATACACCACGTTGACTCTAGGAAAGAAAAAGCGGTGATCCTAGCATTAGACGCAGAGAAGGCGTTCGACCGCATTTGCTGGTCGTATGCCTTTTCGGTGCTTAGAGGTATGGGGTTTTCCGGAGCTATCTTGAGAGCGATTGAAGCGTTATACTCTGCACCTTCTGCGAAGGTGTTCAACATCGGATCCATTTCTCATTACAAATGGGACCAGACAGGGGTGCCCCCTATCGCCCCTGATATTCGTTCTTTCTATAGAGCCCTTAGCCCAGATACTTAGATTAGACCCGAGAGTGGGAGGCATCGACATTGGAGATAAGTCTCATCTTATATCATTATATGCTGATGATATTATTCTCACTTTGTCCAAGCCGCACATATCTATTCCTCATCTCATGGATACTATTAGTACTTTTGGGCAACTATCGTTTTACAAATTAAACATGGCCAAATCGCAGGCATTGCCTTTCAATGTCCCTCCACCCTTGCTCCAACATCTACAATCGACTTATGATTTTGACTGGAGGAGGGACAGCGTTCAATATTTGGGGATACAGGTGACAACATCACTAGGAACCCTATACAAAAGTAACTATATCCCAATGTTAAAAATATTACAAGAAGAGACGGAGCGAATGTCTAAAACAGATGTTACCTGGATAGGAAGGGTAGCTGCCTTCAAGATGTTACTATTGCCTAGATTATTATACCTGTTCCGCACGCTCCCAATATTCATTCCTGTTTCCTTTTTTGAGACAGCACAAAGGGTTATTTCAAAGTATGTGTGGAATGGTAGGAGACCTAGAATCAATAAAAGCTTTCTATTTAAGCAACGAGAGGCAGGAGGACTGGGAGTACCAGTGGTGAGAAACTACTATATAGCATCCCTGGTCACTCAGTGTGCAAGATGGAAGTCAATGGATACCTCGGTTCCATGGCTACATATAGAGCAGGCGTTTATACTTCCCCTAAAGCTGGAGGATGCGCTGTGGGTACCCTTTTGGAACATTCCTGCTCCGGGATCTTTCTCCCCAATAATGTGTGCCTCATTAATGGCATGGAAGCTACTTCATGGGAAAGCAAACCCAGTGAAGCACTTTCATATTGCAGAAATGCCTTTGTCATTGATGGCCTGGGCGATTGATGGCGTAGGGGTCTCGGGTTGGGAATTGAGGGGGATCACGCAGATTTCTCAACTATATTCTGACTCCAAACAGCCTATACCGTTTGTAGATCTAAGACAAAAATATGGAATCCATGTGGGAGACTTCCTTAAATATTTTCAGATATGGCATTTCATATCTAAACACCCTGTGGCGACTTTGCCTCATAATAATTCACTTTTCGTCTGGTTGTCAACTAACGTGAGGGGACTACGATTTATATATGATAAAATGGATGAAATCTCGACTTTTACTAGATCTACTCCATTCCGTTGTTGGGAGAGAGACTTAGGAATGGTCATTACTTCGGATGAATGGCAACAAACGATTAAACTGATCCATCTGTCCTTAAAATGTAGCACTCATATAGAGACGGCAATGAAAATCATTTTGCGGTGGTATAGAACCCCGTCTACATTACAGTTAGCATATCCCTCCATATCTGGGAATTGTTGGAGGGGATGTGGAGAAAGAGGAACCCTCCTTCACATTCTGGGAACCTGCCCTATAATTCGCGGTTACTGGGATAGTGTTTTTAACATGCTCTCAGAGCTATTTGATCTGGGTCTCCCCCCTACTGCACATATGGCGATTTTGCTACTTGGAATTCCCGGTGAGCTGAATAAGCATAAACAACTTATTTGTAAAATTTTAACGATAGCTAATTTAATGTTGGTACAGAGATGGAAGACAGCGGCTTCCCCGCCTATATCGGCCCTGTTACTAGCCATCAATAATACATATTCCTATGAACGGGTAATCGCAATGGGTAATAACTCTTTTCACAGATTTGAAGCAATTTGGGACGCGTGGATATACTCTAGATTTGTCACGTAGAAAGAACCAGAAGGGTACCTGGAACCCATTTGAGGTGGTGGTGACAGACAGGGGGAGGGATGTGGAACTTGTCAGCCTCGTTGAATGGGGAGTTGAGGAGGAGGGGTCAACACTGCAGGTACAGGTCTAATGCCTTATAAACAGCTAAACTTCTCATGAAGAAGGGACAGCAGTACATGGAGAAATCACCCTAGATATAGATCTCAACAGTTTAATAAATGTGCCTAAATGTTGTTATGTTGTTATTACTGTTTATTCTATAAATAATCTTTATATTTTGTTTTAAAGATATGCGGTTCTAAGACTGTATCTTGAAGCTGTATTACAATGCATATCAACTGTATATCGTAATGTTTAGCTATATTGTTCTTTATTTTTGTACTTTGAAAAATTTAATAAAAATTATTGAAACTAAAGAAAAGACTACCATCCTTTTTGTTGTGGACAGACTCACAAAGATGGCCAATTTCATTCCAATTAGAGGAATTCCTACTGCAGAACAAACTGCATAATTAATGATTAAGAAGATATTTAGGTTGCATGGAATTCCTGACAATGTAATTTCAGATAGAGGTGTTCAATTCACATCAAGGTTTTGGAAGAACTTCTGTACAGCTTTAGGAGTTGCAACTAATTTGTCTTCCGCTTTTCATCCTCAGTCCAATGGCCAGACAGAAAGGACAAACCAAACTCTTGAACAATACCTCCACTGTTTTGTTTCCTACCTTCAAAATGATTGGGTGGACTATTTACCAACAGCAGAATTTGCCTACAACAACTCCAAACACAGTACTACATCTCAAAGTCAGTTTTTTGCTAACATTGGCCTACATCCAGTATTTATTCCTAACCTCCCTCTTAGTACACCTATTCCTGCTGTTACTGACAGACTAACAAAATTGCAAGAAACCCAGAGGAAACTAAGAGAGATTCGACAAGAAGACTGTAAGAAGGCAGCTGATAAACATCGCAAAGTTTTTCCTACCTTTAAAGTTGGTGATAAGGTTTGGCTATCTACCAGAAATCTGAAAACACATGTGCCATCTCCAAAATTTGGCCAAAAATTCATAGGACCTTTCCAGATTTCTGCACAAGTTAACCAAGTTGCTTTCCGTCACAAACTTCCTAACAGATTGAAGATACAACCCTGTATTCCACGTGACATTGCTCAAACCATTCAATGAAAATCCCTTTCCAGGGAGAAATCAGCCACCTCCTGCATCAGTAAAAGTCCAAGGGGAGGAAGAATACATTGTTGAAAAAATTTTGAACTCTTGACTTTTCAGAGGTCAACTACAATATCTGGTGGAATGGAAGGGTTATGGTCCAGAAGAGAATTCATGGGAACCAGAAAACAATGTTCACACATCTAGGCTTACAAGGGCGTTTCATCTCAGACATCCAGAGAAACCAGCTCCTAAGATGTCCAGAGGCCATCCTGAAAGGAGGGGACTACTGTCAGGACTTGAACCTCTGTCAGTTGCCAGTCACTAGAAGGCGCCCACAGGCGCACGTGGGATTGTTTACACATGTCTCCCCTCTGACAGCGTTGGTTCAAGCAGCTGTAGTGATTTGGACCTGATTAGGGAGGCGGCATGTATTTAAATTATCCTATCATGCACATTTGCTGGCCACTGCCATTTTATGCTTAGACTACAGTCATGGCCAAAAGTTTTGAGAATGATACAAATATTAATTTTTACAAAGTCTACTGCTTCAGTTTTTCTAATGGCAATTTGCATATACTCCAGAATGTTATAAAGAGTGATCAGCTTAACAGCAATTACTTGCAAAGTCAATATTTGCCTAGAAAATGAACTTTATCCCCCAAAACACATTTCAACATCATTGCAGCCCTGCCTTAAAAGGACCACCTAACATCGTTTCAGTGATTGCTCCATTAACACAGGTGTGGGTATTGATGAGGACAGGGCTGGAGATCAATCTGTCATGATTAAGTAAGAATGACACCACTGGACACTTTAAAAGGAGGCTGGTGCTTGCCATCATTGTTTCTCTTCTGTTAACCATGGTTATCTCTAAAGAAACACGTGCAGTCATCATTGCACTGCACAAAAATGGCCTAACTGGGAAGAGTATTGCAGCTAGAAAGATTGCACCTCAGTCAACAATCTATCGCATCATCAAGAACTTCAAGGAGAGAGGTTCCATTGGTGCCAAAAAGGCTCCAGGGCGCCCAAGAAAGACCAGCAAGCGGCAGGACCGTCTCTTAAAAGTGTTTCAGCTGCGGGATCGGGCTACCAGCAGTGCAGAGCTTGCTGAGAAATGGCAGCAGGCAGGTGTGAGTGCATCTGCACGCACTGTGAGGCGGAGACTCTTGAAGCAAGGCCTGGTCTCAAAGAGGGCAGCAAAGAAGCCACTTCTCTCCAGAAAAAACATCAGGGACAGACTGATATTCTGCAAAAGGTACAGGAAGTGGACTGCTGAGGACTGGGGTAAAGTCATTTTCTCTGATGAATCCCCTTTTCGATTGTTTGGAACATCTGGAAAACAGCTTATTCGGAGAAGAAGAGGTGAGCGCTACCACCAGTCTTGTCTCATACCAACTGTAAAGCATCCTGAAACCATTCATGTGTGGGGTTGCTTCTCAGCCAAGGGAATCGCTCTCTCACAGTCTTGCCTAAAAACACAGCCATGAATAAAGAATGGTACCAGAATGTCCTCCAAGAGCAACTTCTCCCAACCGTCCAAGAGCAGTTTGGCGCTCAACAATGCCTTTTCCAGCATGATGGAGCACCTTGCCATAAAGCAAAGGTGATAACTAAATGGCTCAGGGAACAAAACATAGAGATTTTGGGTCCATGGCCTGGAAACTCCCCAGATCTTAATCCCATTGAGAACTTGTGGTCAATCATCAAGAGACGGGTGGACAAACAAAAACCAACAAATTCAGACAAAATTAAAGCATTGATTCTGCAAGAATGGACTGCTATCAGTCAGGATTTGGTCCAGAAGTTGATTGAGAGCATGCCAGGGAGAATTGCAGAGGTCCCTAAGAAGAAGGGTCAACACTGCAAATATTGACTTGCTGCATTAACTCATTCTAACTGTCAATATAAGCTTCTGTTACTCATAATATGAATGCAATTCTATTTCTGTATGTGATAAAAACATCTGACAAACACACATAAAAACCAGAGGGCAGCAGATCATGTGAAAATATAATATTTGTGTCATTCTCAAAACTTTTGGCCATGACTGTAGTGAGCAATAGTCCCACCACTGTGGGTTCTCTGGTTTATTATTTTTGTACCCCGTGAAGCACTTTTTTGGATAGTGTTATAGCTAAGGTCTCCTGAGGAGTGGCGCAGGACATGCCATGAAACGCGTAGAGACTAATAGGGACAGTTAAAGGTACAGTTTGATACTGCCTTTGTTAGGGCAGGAGTCAATACGGGGAACTAGGGAGAGTGTGTAAGGGTTTGGATAGGGACTGTTTATCCTGCCCTGCAAAAGCCATCTCCTTTGGGTGATTTCCATGTATCCTGTAGTGTGGGTAAGATCCATCCATTTTTACCTTTATAGTGGTGATTTTTGGTCCTTTGATTTTGCCTTGGTTAGAGGTATTTTTTATCTATTTATAATATTAAATGTTAAGTTTTATTTTTGCATTTGTGCTATGTTATATGGAATTCCTAATGCAAGTATGGTGGTAGCCCTGGCTATCTAGTTCTGCTCAAAGTTTGTGTTTTGATACAATTGCTCAGCCTAGCAATTACCCCAAGTAAGTTGCACTAAAAGACTGAACCAGAAGCAGACCGTTACAGCTACATCAACAGAAAAAAAAATTATAGCTTGTACAATGCAATAAGGAACCCAAAAATCGCCACATCCTGAGAGGGGAAATGGGAAGAAAAGGGAAAATAAAAGCTGTGCAATTGTACATCAGAGTATGGCAGTCTTGCAGGATCAACTAGTTATATGCAGAGGATGAATGCCGTTACATACTACAATACATCAGTATTGCAGTGCATAACACAGAGCAAGTGATCACATGATGGCTAGCTTGACTCCCATAGTGGGATTAAAAAAAAGTTCACAAATATATATTTTAAATAACACAGTTTTACCATATAAAAACTGGGCTTGGACTGGTCCACAGGTGAAGACGTGAATCCCCGAGTCAGATGGGCCCCCAGCTCACCCTGGCATGGCACAGTACACGCATTATAATATCCACAGATATTCATCGTGCAGCATTTCAACCAGGCTAGATTATTTAAGAAATTACCCAGTTTATTTATATACATAGTAAACACACTGGGTGGCTGAGATAACATCTAGGTGCAGAATCAGGCCAACCAATATCCCTCCCCTCTGGGCCCATTTTCTCAGTCACTCTGCAGGGGCCCCAATCATCTAACAGAGTCTTTCTGCTATCTGATCTGTGCTGTTTGGGCACATATGCCTTGCTCAAGATAAGAGGGTCCTAGTTCTAGGCAGGAGCCAGACAGCAGGCAACTGACAGGGCACCAGGACAGAAACAACCAGAGGCAAAGGCTAGGCAGCAAGCTGAAATTTTCTTTATCTTCATGACATTATAGGAGTTTGTGAATGAGTGTAAGGTAATATTTGCATGTAGCTGCATAGTGGGCATGCAGAATGAAGTTTACTGGTAAGACTAGTAAACCAGTCTGATTCTGGTGCAACTCGAGATAGAAATTGACAAGGAGCAAACCGAAAAATGAATGTTTTCCAGCCACCTGAACAATGGCATTAACCAGGAGGATTCCCTGTCTCCCACTGGGACAGGAAACAGCATGGGATCTCAATAAAAATGCCCCTCCTTCCATCCAGAGCCAGTTCTGTTTCCTGTCCCTTGTGAGGCTAATAAGAGCTGTCTTTGGAGTTTGGGACACTTACTTCTCGCCCAACCTTACCTTCGGGCTTCCTGGATCTCTCTATGGGCTTGTGGTTGTGGATCCTGCTACTGCTCCTAGCCCAGTAAGTACCTGCTTCTGAAACTTTGGTTATCTTCTATTTTTATGGTGGCAGTCCTGACTTTCCTTCCCTTACTCTTTTTTTTTTTATTTATAGTTTTTTATTGAAATTTACGTAATCGTAAACACAGCAAGGAACAAGGGCATAATTATGGCCTCACATACAGTGTAGTCACAGTACAATGCATTATACTCCGGTGAGGTACATTCATGATTAAAATACATATAATACTGTATAGTAAGAGCATGTAAGTCTTTCCAAACATACGCTATACCTAGGTCGTGTGAAACGACAATCGGGTCTTGCCATGAGGAGGAGGGGGGAGGGGAACGGGACAGTGGAGGATAGGGTGAGGAACGAAGGGTCAAAGAACAAAAGAACATAAAACATAAACATAGTCCAGGCCTAGAGAACGAATAGGATCGGATCGCATCCCCCAGCCCACAGAGCAGGTAACCCACCCTGAAATCTAAGGGGCAGACCCATCAGCCACCAGGCATTAATTTTCAAATTAAGTAGTTAGATAATGTGTTGGTGTACCAGGAGCAGCAAAGCAAAGCATCCCTGAGAAGCTACAGGAGTAAAGTAAAATGTAATACCATAATGGCAGGTAAGGCCACTTCGTATAGGCTGTCAATGGGTGTACAGTGGGGGGAATGCCTTTGCCCATGACTCCCAATGTGTCCTGAACCTTTCCAGGCTCCCACCATTGCATGCATAAATACGCTCATATTGATAATTCAGTGACACCACTGAAATCAGCTCAGTCAATGTCGGACAGGAAGTAGACTTCCATCTTCGTGCAATTAGTAGGCGGGCAGCCCCTAGTACCTGACATACAACTGTCCTATATCTACCCGGTATCATGTGAATGCCCAGCAGGAGAAGTGCCAGTTCAGGTGTACACCCCACCACTCCACCGCACACAGGCTATTAATCAAGGAAAACACAGTACCCCAAAAGGGCTGAATAAGTGGGCAGTGCCAAAACACATGGAATAAAGAACCGATCTCCCCGCATCCCCTCCAACAGCAAGGTGAACACGATGAGTAGAACTTAGCAAGGCGTAGAGGAGGGTAATACCAGCGTAAAAGTATTTTACTATATTGCTCCCAATGCGAGGCACATACTGTGGATCGCTTAGCCCATCTGATCGCCTCCCGCCAGTGACCGGCCTCAAATCTACTGCCTATGTTGTCTTCCCAAAGGCACATGTGTTTAGTCTTATGAAAAGTGCAATCCATATTTAAAGTTCGATACAAATTTTTGGTGTTATAAGCCGCTAGGGAAGCCTGTGGGTGCAAGAGGTCGGCGGCCGGCTGCGGCAGACGCAGTTGAGCCGAGGTGGGGTCGGGCAAGTAGGAAATCTCTCTAGTGTAGGTGTATGCCTCTGTTGCGGGTAGATTGTACGTCTCTTTCAACACGGAGAAGGGCACTATCGTACCACCCCTATACAGGTCGGGACACCACCCATCTAGAGATAAGAGCGGCATCTCGTGAGGTAGTGTTGTAATGGGTAAATTCAGTGTTACCTCAGGAGCATCTCCCCCCTGAATAGCACAGAATGCATGCCATGCCCCAATCGTAGCCTGTACAGTCATTGGAGCAGTTGCAGAAGAACCGCTTCTGGGTCCTGACGCTAGCAGGAATCCCTCCCAATTGGCAATCTGAGTCATTTGAGCCTCCATAGCTGGCCACAGTTTGTCATGGTTCATTTTAAACCAAAATTGGAGTTGACCCAACACTATGGTTAAATAGTAATGGTACAAATTTGGTACACCCATACCCCCATTATCTCTTGCTTTAAACATTGTATGTAGTGCTACTCTAGGTTTACCATCACTCCATTTAAAGGACATCATTTGTTTTTGAAAACTCAAGAAGGTGGAATTGGGTATCGGGATCACTAGTGTTCTTAAAAAATAAAGTATCCTAGGAAGGATCAACATTTTATATAAGACTATTCTTCCCATCCAGCTATGCTCAAATTTAGTTAACCCATCGAGCTCCTTCTGCAGGGTAGCTAGCAACCCCGGAAAGTTGGCCTTAACTAAATCTTTTGGGTTTGGGGTGAGTCTTCTTCCCAGATAGGGTATAGAGTGCGAGCACCATTGATAGGGCGATGTATTTTTGATGTGGTGTATATTGTTTTGAGTCAGACCAATTCCCAAGATCTGAGACTTGGATTCATTAACTTTATAGTAGGATAACTCTCCAAAATCTTTCAGAATTTGAGATACAGTACCGAGCATGTTATTAGAGTAGGAAAGGGACAGGATCACATCATCCGCGAATAAATTAATTAAGTGGTCTGTCCGGCCCAACTTGATGCCAGTCAGACCCAGGTGCGCCCTGATCGTCTCAGCCAAAGGCTCCATCACTAGTGAGAATATCAAAGGGGATAATGGACACCCCTGTCTCGTGCCATTGGTAATGGAGAAGGGGTGGGACAGGACCCCATTCGCCAGCACTCGTGCGGATGGGTTAGAGTAGAGTGCAGAGATTGCAGTAGCTATGGGACCAGAAAAACCAAATTTATGGAGAACTTCGAAAAGATACCCCCAATGCACCCTATTGAACGCCTTCTCCGCATCCAGGGACAGGAGCAGAGAAGGCGTCCGCCGAGCCCGGGCCGCCGCAACCAGCGCGACCACACGTCTCGTGCTGTCTGGGGCCTGTCTCCCTTTAGTAAATCCAACCTGAGCTCCGCCTATCAGTGTGGGCATGACATCGAGAAGTCTGTTCGCAAGTACCTTCGCAAACAACTTAACATCCGCATTTAATAGTGATATGGGCCGGTAGTTGGAGGGTTGGGAGGGGTCTTTGCCTGGTTTGGGTAGAGTCACAATCGTTGCGGACAGCATCTCAAGGGGAAATGCCCCCCGTCACCATCGCTAAGTTAAACATCTCAGTAAGGTGAGCAAGAATAAGTGGCTTGAACAGCTTGTAGTATTCCCCAGAGAACCCATCAGGGCCTGGAGACTTATTGAGTTTTAAGCCATCTATCGCCTTAGCCACTTCCTGAGTGGAAACAGGAACATTTAAAGACTGCAACTGTGCAGGGGCCACAGAGGGGAGGTGCAAAGAGCTTAAAAATCGGTTAATATCTATCCTCGAAGGCTGCGTGGTATCCGGGTCATCTCTTAAGTTATACAAGTCCTGATAATATTTACTAAATTCATCAGCAATTTGTTGAGGGTGGAAGATTTTTGCCGTGGTCAATTTAGACACAAGAAATGGAATTTTAGATTTAATCCTTGCCGCCTTGACTCTCTGGGCCATTAGCTTGCTGGCTTTATTGTACGACCGGTAATAGGATGCTTTCAAGCGTTTAGAGTGTTTCTCGAAGTCTACCAGTAGGTGGGCGCTCAAATCATCCCTGGCCTTCCCCAAAGCAGTCAATAGGACAGGATTAGGGTCAATTTTATGTTTCTGCTCTAGAGTTGCAATTGAAGTAAGTAGCTCCTTCATCGTTTGCAGTCGTTCGCGCTTGAAGAGCAAAGTATGCTGAATCATTAGACCCCTAACAAATGCCTTATGTGAATTCCAGAGGCAAAATTTATCATCTACCGAGGGGGAGTTAATATTAAAGAATTCAGCAATGTCAGTGCTCAGTTTCTCGGTTACCGATGTCAGAGACATGACATATGTATTGTTTCGCCATGACATGGGAGGAGTTATTGTGCCAACTAGATGGATGCTAAGTATGATAGGTGCGTGGTCTGACCACGTGATATTTCCTATTTCACACCCCTGTACTTTAAGAAGCATATCACTCTGGACTAGGAACATGTCTATTCTGGAGTAAGATTGGTGCCTAGCAGAGTAAAACGTATAATCCGTCTCGGAGGAATGGAAGCACCGCCAAACATCATGAAGCTCCGCCTGCCGGAGCCAAGGCCCTAACTGTTGAGGTGGATGCTTGCCGCGATAAGTAGAATCAGCAGCAGCGTCATGTACAATATTGAAATCACCGCATAGTAGAACCTGGCCCTGAGCATGCTTCCTACACTTCTTCAATACCGAGTTTAAAAAGGAAATCTGAGATGCGTTAGGGCAGTATACGTTTATAATAGTAAGGGGGCAATTGTCAAGCAAACAGATTAGAGCTACATAGCGGCCCTTGGGATCTAAAATGACATGTATTAGCTGAAATGACACTGTGTGCTTTATCGCTATGAGAACACCCGCAACCTTCTTGTCGGCATTGGAACAGAAAACATGAGGAAACAATTTGTGGGAAAACTTTGGCGGACGAGAGTCACAGAAATGCGTCTCCTGTATGCAAATTACATCTGCTGCAGATCTGAGAGCCACTTTCCACATCAATGAACGCTTGAAGGGACTGTTTAGCCCCCTCGCGTTAAGTGACAGTAGTTTGACACCCATTAATGTATTCAAGAGTTAGCAATATAGACCGGTAGCATAGAAGGTCAGGTACAAGAGTAACATGAAAAGGACATCTCTTAGGCCTAAAGGGGAACAATTCGTTAATGACAATAGTCAACATATAACTATGCAACAGTAAGGAAAAAGAAAATAGTGTCACACTACTGATCAGTGTAATACTGCGCAAACTTAGTAGGAAGTTTGCCATTGAATAGGAGTTACAAAACACGCCTCAGGTAACTCACAGTAGATCCATATTGAGCTGTTCACTCGGCGGGGGTGGTAGATTTCCACGGAGGATCCAACTTATGGGACTCGGCCCTTGAAGATTTCTGGATATTAGGCGCAGGTGGTGGCAGGTTCCACTGGAGCAGCAAACTCCTCCCTGTATCAAAGTTAAATGTAAAAGTCACTCCATTTCTGATAATGATGACTTTAGTTGGAAATCCCCACTTGTAGGGAATGTCGTGTTGACGGAGGACCGCTGTAATAGGAGCCAGCTCCCTTCTGGCAGCAATGGTTGCCTGAGAAAAGTCTGCATATAGATGGATTTCTTTAAACGGCTCAGGCAAAGATGATCGTTTCCTTGACTCAAGCATGAGACGATCTTTGACATGGTAGAAGTGTATGCGGGCGAGGGTGTCCCTGGGAATATGATCAGGCATCCCTTTCGGCTTCGGCAGGTGGTGGGCCCTGTCTATTATAAGATCCGCATCAGAGCATTGTGGCAGGATTGCTTTCATTAAGCGTTGCAGATAAGAAGTCAGGTCCCTGGCTGCGACTGACTCTGGTATGCCACGAAACTTGACATTGTTCCGTCTATTCCTATCTTCCATGTCGGCAAGTTTAAGTTTGACCGCCGCTAATTCTTCCTCAAGATCATTATGGGCATCCACTATAGTATTGTGTGCCGCAGCAAATTCACTCATCTTATTCTCAACATGATCTATCCTGTTACCAAGAGAGTCAACCGTGGAGGATACAGACATAATCGCCTTAGTGATATCCTTCTGAATAGATCTATGCAAAGCTAGCATTATATCCTTCAAGAAGGACTCAGAGGCAGATTGGGTACCTGCAGGGATAGCCCGGAGCACATCTGACTCGCAATGTTGGGGTTCTTCTATAGCTGGGCGGGATTCAAAGCAGAATGTGGTATCCCATCTCATCTTCTGCTTTACAGGGCTTTGTGTAGGGGTGCTGCTGCCTGCCTGGGAGGATGTTGCCGCAGGGGAGAGGTCCTGATGACCAACCGGAGCTGGATTGGGTGGGGATGGGGGTTGTAGTCCCCTCTTATAAGGTTGCTGCTGGCCCTCTGCACCCCTCCTCAGGCTCTCCTGGGAGCCTGACCTGTCGGTATGAGACCCCGGATGTGGTGGATTAAGCTGTTGGGACTCCTCACCTGAAGCGCTGTTGTTTTTCAGCGCAAAGGCGGCCTGCTGTGCGCTGTGTTTGAAGGAGGGAGGAATCGCCGGCGCCATCTTGGACCGCGGCTGGCGCGGCAAAGAAATCCGTGAGCCGCTTTGGGGGGCCTTTTTTCCCCCGTTTGGCCATTTCCCCGCTGTCTGTGGGGGCTGAGGATCTCCCCTCTTGTGAATTGCCGGGTATCGCCGGCGCCGAGTTGCCGGTATGAGCCGCTAGAGTCTGTGAGGCCTCAGAGCGCTACGGACCAGCGACCATCTGAAGCAGCGCCAAGCCACGCCCCCCCCCCCCTTACTCTTTTTAAGGGAATGGATCCAGCACTACGGAAGCCTTCTAAAAAATGTGGCATCCGCAAAAATTCTTTGGCTGCCGCCTACAAGAAAGCCCTCTGTTACAGGTGTATTGAAATGGTTTTGCCTGATAATTCTCCATTTCTTTTGTAAAGCTTAAAACATATTGTCAAAGACAAGGTTAAGATGGCGGTAAGCAAATAATAGGAGGAAATCTCTGCCCAGCCTTCTACCTCCAAAAAAAGTGTTGCTTCTCCTTCACCTATAAAACTCTTTCCAACTCGGATGACAGCAAAGTTTTTTTTACAGTCTGACTCCGATTTGTCTTTTCTGGCCTATGGTTGCCCTCTCTGTCAATCTGATGACATAGAAGCCTTAATCAAGTTGGTCTGATTAACTATGAACATCAAATACATCAAGGATCTGTTATCTGTAGAGGACCAGATGTTCCAGGGGCTAGGAGTAAGAAAACGTAGAGTCTTTCCATTCCATTCTATTATTAAATATTTAATCAATAGGAAATGGAAGGATCTGGAATAAAGAGTTCCGTTATTTGAAGCATTCAGAAGGAAATATCCTTTCACAAGTGAAGATTGTGATAATTGTGACAAGATGCCTAAGGTGGATTCTCCAGTGGCAGGAATTTAAAAAAAATTGCCTTGCCACTTGAAGATACAGGCTTGCTCAAGGTCCCCATAGACAAAAAGAGTCTTTTGAAATGCAATTGGGAAACATCAACAGTGGCCTTTCATCCAAGCATCTCAGCAACCTGTACCGCTTGGGCTTTGTCTATGTGGCTGGATCAGCTGGAAGTTCATCTAACCAAAGGTATTTTGAATTCGATTCCTATCCTTAAAAAAGCAGCCAATTATAATTATCTAGCTGATGCTTTTGCGGATATTGTAAAGCTGACAGCAAAGTCTACGGCCTTAACTAATGTGGCCATAAGGACAACATGGCTCTGCTCCTGATTTGGTGATACAAGCTCCAAGAGTAAGTTGGTGGGCCTCCCTTGGAGAAAGCATCAGAGAAGAAAAAGAAATTTCCTGCAGAGCAAAAGGTTGTACTATCAACGACATTCCTTTGGGGTACAGAAGAAATCCCGTGCGGAAGACAAGAAGAGGAAAGGGGATGGAAAAAAACAGTCTTTCAGAGGAAGGATTTTTGATCTCTAAAGCCTGGCAGAAGATTTCTCACAGCAACTGGGTTCTAGATGTAGTCGAAAATCGTCTAGAGTTTTGCTGTCTTCCTCTATCAAGATACCTCTCAATTTGCAATCTTTTTTTCAACTGACCAGTAGGCTCTAGAAACAGGAAATTTCTCAACTTCTCATAAAAGAAGTTTTAATCCTGGTACTAGACAACCATTGGTATCATGGGTATTATTCTCCTATGTTCTTAGTCCAGAAACCAAACGGATCGGCCCATACAAAAAATTCAAAATGGAGACTGTCAGATCCACTATCAATCTTTTTCAGAAAGATTGCTTCATGGTGATACTAGACTTGACAAATGCGTATTGTCACATGCCCATTCACCTCAGTTCTCAAAAATTCTTGAAGACAGCCCAGCAGATGGGACAGTAGATTCAGCACTTCCAGTTTCAGGCTCTTCAGTTTGGCCTTTGTGAGGCTCCAAGGCTATTCACCAATGTGATGGCAGAAGTCACATAATTTTTTTCACTTAAATGGGAACCTGGTGGCACCTTATTTGTCTGGAACAGCTGCAGAAAGACCTGTCTACAGGTTCTCCGAACCTTCTCAACCTTGGGTTGGCTTGTGAACCAGAAGTCAAATCTGGTTCCAAGCCAGAAGATCTCTTTCTTAGGGGTCCTTTCCTGACTCCAGGAACCTAATGTCTTTTCTTCCTCTGAAAAAATAAGGCTGACTGGTTGTTAGAGTACACAACAATTCCAGCAGTTCTTTGGGCCAAGGCCCACTCAAGACTTTTACAACAATACCTTCTTTCAGTTTGAAATAACAACTACTCTTCCTTGGACAAGAAAATAAGCATTCTGTCCTCAGTAAGGACTTTCCTCCTTTGGTGGTTGTCATAGAAAAATCTAGCGAGAGGTGTTCCATGGAGACAAAGATGCAGTCATGGTTGGGTTGCCCATACAGTGGGTACGGAAAGTATTCAGACCCCTTTAAATTTTTCACTCTTTGTTTCATTGCAGCCATTTGCTAAAAGCAAAAAAAAGTTAATTTTATTTCTCATTAATGTACACTCAGCACCCCATCTTGACAGAAAAAAAAACAGAAATGTAGATATTTTTGCAAATTTATTAAAAAAAGAAAAACTGAAATATTACATGGTCATAAGTATTCAGACCCTATGCTCAGTATTTAGTAGAAGCACCCTTTTGAGCTAGTACAGCCATGAATCGTCTTGAGAATGATGCAACAAGTTTTTCACATCTGGATTTGGGGATCCTCTGCCATTCTTCCTTGCAGATCCTCTTCAGTTCCGTCAGGTTGGATGGTGAACATTGGTGGACAGCCATTTTCAGGTCTCTCCAGAGATGCTCAATTGAGTTGAGGTCAGGGCTCTGGCTGGGCTAGTCAAGAATGGTCACAGAGTCCATCCTGACCAATCAGGCTTCATGCCTGGACGAGAGGCTAGGGACAACACCATCAAAACTATTAACCTTCTACATGGGGCAAAGGTCTCATGCTCTTATCTACAGATGCTGAGAAGGCCTTTGACAAGGTTAATTGGCAGTTTCTGGAGGAAACTCTGTTACATGTGGGCCTCCGCGAAAACATGATGAACTGGATCCTCTCTCTTTATTCATATCCCTCAGCTCAGGTTCGGGTCAATGGTCTCCTCTCACAGTCTTTCCCCATTGCCAATGGTACTAGACAGGGATGCCCTTTGTCTCCTCTCATTTTCACCCTGACACTAGAGCCCTTCCTTAGACATGTCCAATTCCATCCTGATATATCTCGGGTGTGGCCCATGCATCTTGACTTTACAAAGTAGCAGCCTACGCAGATGACTTATTGTTTTTTCTGACTTGCCCGCAGATCTCTCTCCCATGCCTAATGTCTGCCTTTGATGAATACTCGAGGCTTTCTAACTTCAAGATTAACCTCTCAAAATCTGAAGCACTTAATGTCACCCTCCCCCCCAACAGGTCTCCACCTTGAGTCAATCTTTTCCCTTCCATTGGGCTAACCGGGCCTTGAAATATCTGGGAGTCTCCATTACTCCTGACCCGACAGACCTCTTCCATGCCAACTTTCTGCACATGCTATCTTCTATCCGGTCAGACTGTCACCGATGGAAACAGGGTACGTTCACCTGATTTGGAAGGTGCACCATTTTTAAAATGAATATCCTGCCGCGACTCCTATACCTTTTACAAACACTGCCTATCCACATTCCCCTCTCCTTCTTCTTTCGGGCCTTGTCCTCCATTCAGTTGGATTTCATATGGTCGGGTGAGTCTGCAAGAGTCAGCAGAGCCCTTCTTTCCCGCCCTAAACATAGTGGTGGCTTGTCCCTTCCAGATCTCAAATTATACTATTTTGCTGCTCACTTGACTAGGATAGTAGACTGGTGTAGACATGGCTCGCTTAAACCATGGGTCTACATCGAACAAGCCTTCTCCCCGCTGCCGCTGCAGGCGATCCCGTGGCTTGAATCTCCTCTAGTGTCATTTCTCCGCTCTCACCCCACAATTGGCCCAACCCTTAGAATCTGTGCCCAGCGCTTACTTCGCTCTCATTCACTCCCGCTTGACTCTATATGCTACCCCCTCTTGGGCAATCCTAAGTTTCCTTCTGGTGTCTCTGATAGAGTATTCCACAACTGGCGTCGCCATGGTTTCTTTAGGGTGGGTCATCTCCGGAACGATTTAGGATGGCAAGTGGGCCCAGGGGTTTCCCCCTCCAACGATCTTCCTCCCTTGGACGCATGGCGTGGATTGCAGATCCGCCACTTCGTACGATCTCTCCCTCCTCCTATGGAATTCAGAACCGAGTATACCTCTCTAGAACAGCTATGTGTGGGTACCGGACCCCTTCGGCACTCCTTAGCTACTATTTACAAACTCCTGATCGAAATCTGATCTTAACCTGTCTCTCACTCCTGTCCAAAGAGAGCGCATATTCTGTCTCGCACACGAATCATTGATCAGCTCTTGTTATCAGGAGGCCAGTTTTAAACTCATGTCCCGGTGGTATCGTGTCCCCTCGAGATTGCATGCACTTATCCCACAGGTCCCATCAACATGCTGGAGGTGTGGGGTGGAAGAGGGCACCATGTTACACATTTTTTGGTCTTGTAGCGCTCTATCCCCCTTCTGGGACGGGGTTAAGAGGATTATTTCTCAAGTAACTGAGACTTCCCTCCATCTGGGCCCTGCTCTGTTCCTCCTCCATCATTGTGAGTCCCCAATGCATATCTATAAGTGCTCACTGCTTCGATTTCTAGTCCTTGCGACTCAAGCGTGTATCCCACAGTTTTGTAAGCAAAGTGAACCCCCCCTCTCTCCCTTTGGGTTTTGAAGGTCAATGAGATTATGCATATGAAGAACCTTACCTCTTTCCTGCATGACACTGTTCAAACTTTTAGCAAGACTTACAGTGGGATGCTCTGGCTTCTATAGCTAACTGATGGGTTACTTGATCCGGACTATTCTTGAGCCTCTGGCTTCGCCCCCTGTGGAGTTTTACTACTCTTTTTGAGGAGGAACTTTTCGAATGCTTACATCCCTGGGGTCCTCCCCTGGACCCGGATATTGTTGCTGTATAGTCCCCATCCACCCCTCCCCAATTAATAATACATATATATTTTTTTTATTCTCTTTTTTTTTTCACCTTCTCTTCCCTTTTGCTCTGTGTCTGGTTTTGTTGTCTCGCCCCTCCTTTCCTTCCTCCTTCTTTCTTCCCCCCTCTTCTCGTCCTTTGGCCTCTACTCGGAATCTCCCCGTTATTTACAGTATAAAATGTTACTGCTGCCGTTGCAGCTATATATTTTCACTGTACTTTCTGTATTCTGTATTTAATGTCTTTTTGGAAAATCAATAAACTTTGGATTGAAAAAAAAAAAGAATGGTCACAGAGTTGTTCCCAAGCCACTCCTTTGTTATTTTAGCTGTGTGCTTAGGGTCATTGTCTTGTTGGAAGTTGAACCTCCGGCACAGTCTGAGGTCCAGAGCACTCTGGAAGTGGTTTTCTTCCAGGATAACTCTGTACTTGGCCGCATTCATCTTTCCTTCAATTGCAACCAATCGTCCTGTCCCTGCAGCTCAAAAACACCCCCATAGCATGATGCTGCAACCACCATGTTTCACTGTTGGGATTGTATTGGGCAGGTGATGAGCAGTGCCTGGTTTTCTCCACACATACCGCTTAGAATTAACGCCAAAAAGTTCAATCTTTGTCTCATCAGACCAGAGAATCTTATTTCTCATAGTTTGGGAGTCCTTTATGTGTTTTTTGGCAAACTCTATGCGGGCTTTCATATGTCTTGCACTGAGGAGAGGCTTCCTTCGGGCCACTCTGCCATAAAGCCCCGACTGGTGGAGGGCTGCAGTGATAGTTGACTTTGTGGAACTTTCTCCCATCTCCCTACTGCATCTCTGGAGCTCAGCCACAGTGATCTTTGGGTTCTTCTTTACCTCTCTCACCAAGGCTCTACTCCCACGATTGATCAGTTTGTTCTGGTCGTCCCATACTTCTTCCATTTAAGGATTATGGAGGCCACTGTGCTCTTAAGAACCTTGAGTGCTGCAGAAATTCTTTTGTAACCTTGGCCAGATCTGTGCCTTGCCACAATTCTGTCTCTGATCTCCTTGGGCAGTTCCTTTGACCTCATGATTCTCATTTGCTCTGACATGCACTGTGAGCTGTGAGGTCTTATATAGACAGGTGTGTGCCTTTCCTAATCAAGTCCAATCAGTTTAATTAAACACAGCTGGATTCCAAAGAAGGAGTAGAACCATCTCAAGGAGGATCAGAAGGAAATGGACAGCATGTGAGTTAAATATGAGTGTCACATCAAAGGGTCTGAATACTTATGACCATGTGATATTTCAGTTTTTCTTTTTTAATAAACTTGCAAAAATATCTACATTTCTGTTTTTTTCTGTCAAGATGGGGTGCTGAGTGTACATTAATGAGAAATAAAATGAACTTTTTTGCTTTTAGCAAATGGCTGCAATGAAACAAAGAGTGAAAAATTTAAAGGGGTCTGAATACTTTCCGTACCCACTGTACATCTACTCTCATTCAGGGAACCTGGAGTCTAGTGATCGCAAGAGAATCCTCAAATGTGAGGGAATTGTCAGCAATAAAGAACTTGACTACAGTGACATACTTGAACAAAAAGGAAGGAACACGATCTGTCAGACTATGGAGAAAAGCCAGTCAGATTCTCGGTTGGCCTAAAAGGAATATATTATCCCTGTGGGTAGTGCTTCTAAAAAGAGTAGAAAATGTAACTGCAGATTTTCTGAGCAGGTCTCAGGTGAAAGAAGAATGGATGCTGAACCCAAAAAGTTTTGCACAGATTTCCATAACCTGGGACCATTCAGTGTTAGACCTCTTTGCAACCCAGAAAAACATACAACTCCTGGCCTTCTACTCTGTCCAGGCAGGGCAACCCAATCATGATAGATGTCTTCTCTCATCTCTGGACTGTGAGTCTGATGTATGCATTTCCATCTTTCTCTCTCTTTTCCAGGGTTCTGACCAAGATAGTGGAAAGGCCATGGTTTCCGCTTCTCCTGAGCCTGGTAGAAAGAAGATATTAAACTCATCCTTTGATTTCTGACCTTCTTCTTCAGGGTCCACTAGTACAATGTCCCAATGTCCATCAGGTACACCTAACGCCTTGGATGCTGAACGCATCTTGAAGATTTATCTCCGCATCTGGACTACCTTCCTTGCTGTTGCTAAAGGTTCCTAGGACCTATCCTCCCTGACCCAAAGTACATCTCTAATTCTTGATTTTGTTTGCAAAGAGGTCTCTATAAGGGTCTGAAACTCAGTATCCTCAGAGTACAAGTTGCTGCTCTCAGTGCCTTCTTAGATCAGAAGTTGGCTACTAATTCCTTCATTACAAGGTTCCTGAAAGGAGTTTCTCGCCTTTGGCCTACACTACATTCTTCTATACCTCTTTGGAACCTTTACCTGGTTCTATATGCCCGCTCAGAACCTCCATTTGAACCCCTTGAGGATATTCATCTCAGGCTTCTCACAATCAAGCCAGCCTTTTTATTGGCTATCACTACTGCGAGGCAAGTAGGAGAACTTCAGGAAAAAAGATTCCATTACTTAGGCTAGCAGTCCCCAACCTTTTTTGAACAAAGGACCATTTACATGTAGGCCAATTTTCCAATGGCTCGGCGGGGGGGGCGGGATTTGGGTCGGCTCATAAGAAAACACAATATAGTGTATATAAAATGATTACATTTATACATTTCTCTATACTTTACTAACCCCTTACCGCAAAATGACCTACTGGTACGTCAAGGGAAGGTGTATCTTCCGGCAAAATGACATGCCAGTACGTCATTTTGTCACCTGCTCAGAAGCTGAGTGGGCAGGTGTCAGTTATAAGCAACAGCTGATACCTGCATGTAACACCTGTGGCCGGAGTTGAGCTCCGATCGAGAGTGTTAACCCCTTAGATGCTGCAGTTACTCATGACCGTGGCATCCAAAGGTGTTGCCCTAGCAACCCGGTACCTGTACAATCACCCCGCTCTGTCTCCGGAGGAGGCCATGATGCTTATTCTGCAGAAGAGGCCCTAGGTCTGCGATTGTCCCCTGTAGTCTTCTGATCCTGTGTTTAGGATTGTCTATGCTGGCCTGTCAGCCTATGAATAAGCATAGGCTGACAGCCAGAATACACTCCAATACTTCTGGGCAGCATAGGCTGACTTCCTCACTTCTGGGAAGGATCAACCAGGTACTGGCGGCTACTAGCAGCCCAGGGTCACTGGCCAGACCCTGGGCTGCAGAAGATGCATATCGGCGCCCCCAGATCTCGCCAAGGGGGGGTGCATGTAGCATGGCATGTTTGACCCCGGCATCCAAGGGGTTAAAACCCACGATCGGAGCTGTGCTCCAAACGGGGGTTATGGAGAAGGTTGTTAGCTGTCAGCTACAGCTAACACCCGCTCCCGATGCCATGGGCGGTTGCGAAGGGGTTAAAGGGCTGTGACATCACAGGGCTGGCTGATTGGCTGCACACATGGCTTATTGGGTGATCCCACGTTCCCAGAGTTCCTTGCCCCATGTCCTAACATGCAGCAGCCATTTTATGAAAAAATGCGATTCGATACCACAAAACGTGAGGAAATCCAGATTCGATGCAAATCAATTATTTCCTGAAGTTCGGATCGAATTCCACTTTGTCCGCTTGGATTTGCTCCTCTCTAGTAATGGTATCATTGGAATGATCCTGCACAAAATTGGAGATAGAAAGTTTAAGGTTTGTCAGGCACTGAGCATCAAGCAAGAGCGACTCATTCATTCTCCAGGAGTTAGAGCGCGATCCAGGAGGTAGAAGACGGATAGAGCAGGTAACAGGGGAGTGGCAAGAGAGGAAGCCTCATCTATCCTAGATGCGGTCACTTGTGAGAGGATAGCGTGAGATATGAAAATGTAATCTATCCTACTATAGGAGAGCATTGCTACCTGTACACCTGACAAAGGGGAGATAGCCCCGAAATGCATAGTGTTTGGATTTAAATAAAGAGTTTTTGGATATTACATATCTGGGTGAAGCGCGGTTCCTTCCTACTTGACCTAGCCCTCCGGCTTGGAATTTGGTCCTCCTGTCTACTATATGAGTTGTGGGCATGTGAGTAGTAGGAAAAATCTCTGCCAGCGGGATAGAGAATCCGCCAAGCTTCACATAACAGCATGGAATGCAGCAGTTTGCGGAGTTTATTTAGAGCATTGTAAAGGATTTGGGTTTTGCCCGTGGAAGTGTCAATTGAAGGGTTCATGGGGCTATAGGATGGGAGCACAAGTCTCCAGGCGGTCCCACACAGCAGGACCTTGGCTATGTGGGAACAAAGAAGGCAGGGCAAGTGCCAGGGGAGCGACGGAAGAAAATCAAAAGACAGAGTGGGTACAGAGCTATTCCGGACCCTAGAAAGAAGGAAATGGAAAGAGGAGGATTGTGAACAGGTGTACAGTGAAATATGCAAATAGGTGAGAATGGTCGTATACAGGCACACTAAACAGCAACATAACAGATTAGAAAGTCCAACAGGAGAGGTTCACCTGACAGGGGACAGTCCATGCAGGATGGTCCAGATCTGGAGCCAGTCTCGATCTGCAACGAGCTCTTTGAGAGCGTGAGGGACTCACATCACAGCTTTTTGCAGCATTCCGTGTCAGCGGGAAGAGTCAAGGGCAGTCAGCATCATTGAGGAGTAGATCCCAGGCAGGAAGTTGGATCGATGGAAGGCCAAGTGCGTGGAGAATGTCTGGAAGACCCTCCGGGGAAGCCAGGCATATCAGTCGGTCTTTCATGCGGACCTGGAGAGCCAACGGGAATCCCTAGCGATAGGGAATCCCCAGCAATAGGGAATCCCACGCACCTGAAAGAGAGCAAGCAAAGGTTTCAGGGCCGCTCTGTGACACAGAGTATGCCTGGAGAGGTCTGGGAAGATGGAGAGTGATGTACCGTCAAAGTCAATAGTTTTGAGGTCTCTGACTTTGAGCATGATTTCTTCCTTAACAGTGTAGTGGTTACTACATATGACATCTCAAGGTTTTGCAGGGTCAACGCTGCGAGGCCATAGGGCACGATGTTCTCGGTCCATCTCTATGAGAGTCTCAGAAGGTCGGCCCATAAGTGCATTAAAGATGCCTGTGAGCATGGGCACCAGGTCAGCCGTCTGCATAGATTCTGGAAGACTGCAAATATGTTATTGCGGAGGTTGCTTTTCTCTATATCGTCCATGTGAGAGATGAGTTTGCACTAATGCGAGGTATAGGTGCGGAGGTCTGGTGCAGGGTTTGGAGTGAAGACATAACTGAGGACAGAAATTGTTCCAGTGTATCCACCCTTTGCTGTAAGTCAGAAATATCAGATTTAACCACTTGTAGGTCTTGGCGCCACGCACGCTTCAAGTCAGAAGCTAGATTGTCCATATCTCTCCTACTTAAGGCGGGAAGAGCCTGTAGCTCTGGATGGCTCTGGAGGGTAAGAGCTACTTCTTCTGACGGAGGCAAATGAGATATAAAAGAAGGCATCTCAGTGCGGCGGGCGATGGGTGCAGGGTGGCTCCTCAGGTTCTTCTTACAGGTGTCGGGAGGGTCTGCCTTTTCTCCTGAGGACAAATCAGAGCCTGATGGGGGAGATGGTGTTGCAGGCATCTGCTGCCCATGTCTGGAGGAGCGCAAGAGGGACATTCAGAGTCCCTGGTGCAAACTGGAGGCTGAGAACTACCATGCTGGAAGGATGGCGGTGTCAGCAGGAGTCTCTGAGATGAGCCTCCAGCCTCTCAAGAGGACCCAGCAGGAAGGTGCTGTTCTGAGAGCAGCGGCGCCCGCGTTGCCGCTGATTCCGCCAGTGGGGCACAGGGTGGCCATACAGGGCTTGGTGCAGACCCAAGAGCGGGGACTGGCAGGTGCATGGTGCACCTGAATCGCCGGTGCAGGACAGCAGGCCCCAACAGCAGGAGGAGCAGATGGATGCTGCAGAGCACCAAGCAAGGGAGAGGCAGTGCTGCCCGCCGGACCTTCTGAGCGCGCGTGCGGCAGGGAAGATGGCGGCACCAGGACCTCCAGGCCAGCCTCACTGTCAGAGAACCCGTGCATCTACCCCAGGGGGCAGGAGGATTCACTACAGTCTTCCTGGTCTTCGTTTTTCCCATTCTCAGGTAGGAATCAACCGCTATAGTGGGGCATGGAGCAGAGCTTTCAGCACTTGCTGCTGGCCACGAGCATGCCTAGCCACACCCCTAAAACGGGGTTACTTTTAAAGGTTTTCCATGGAACTGGTACTTTAGGGGCTCTAAAAATGGGAAATGGAACCTGAAATCTATTCCAGCAAAATCTGCCCTCCAAAATCCAAATATTCCAAGCCCTGCCATATACCCATACAACATTTTACGACCACATATGGGGTATTCCTGTGTTCAGGAGAAATTGTGTAACAAACTGTGGGGTGCTTTTTCTTCTTTAACCCCTTGTAAAAATGAAAAATTTGGAGCTAAATGGGCAGTTTATTGGGATAAAAAAAAAGTCTCAATACTAATAAAATCTGTGAAACAGCTGTGGGGTCAAAATGCTCACTATAACCCTTGAGAAATTCCCCTTTAGGGGTGTAGTTTCTAAAATTGGGTCACTTTTTGGGGGTTTCCATTATATTGGTAGTCTAGGGGCTCTACAAATATGATATGGCACCTGAAAACTATTCCAGCAAAATACACCCACCAAAAGCCAAAGAGCGCTCTTTCCATTTTGAGCCCCCCCCCATGTACCCATACTGTAAATTACGACCACATATGGGGTATTGCCATGTTCAGGAGTAATTGTTTAACTACCTATGGGGTGCTTTTTTTCTCTTTTAATCCCTTGTAAAAATTAAAACTTTAGGGATAAAGTGATGTTTTAGTAATTATTCATTTACACATCCCAATGTTAATTAAATCTGTGATACGGCTGTAGGGTCAAAATGCTCACTATACCTCTTGATGAATTCTGTTATGGGTGTAGTTTACAAAATGGGGTCACTTTTGGAGGGTTTCCATTGTATTGGTACTCCAGGGACTCTACAAATGAGACATGGCACCTGAAAATTATTCCAGTAAAATCTGCTTTTCAGGCGCCCAGTGTCGCTCCTTCCCTTCCGTGCGCTGCTGTGTGCCCAAACATCAGTTTATACCCACAAGTGGGGTATTTCTGTGCTCGGGAGAAATTGTGTAACAAAATGTGAGATGCATTTTCTCCTTTAACCCTTTGTCAATGTGTTATTTTTAGGACTAAATGAACGCATTATTGAAAAAAAAAATGAAATGTCTAAATTTCACCTTCATATTGTTTTAATTCCCGTGAAATGTTTAAAGGGATAGTAAACTTCCCAAATGCTGTTTTGAATTATTTGAGGGGTGAAGTTTTGATAATGGGGTAATTTATGGGGGTTTCTAATATATAGGCCTTGTCAGGATCTGGGGTGCTGGGTGGGCTGACATGAACACAGACTCCAAGGTATTAGTCCAAGTATTGAGTTTTATTCACTCAAAAGACTCCTTGGTACATGCAACATAACAGAAACCGAAAAAAAAAATAAATACCTGCCCGTCTGGGCTCTAACTAAACAGAAATAGGTTACCTCTCCTAGAATAGGAACAAGTTCAAAGAGTCAGATTGTCTTCCAGCAGTAGCCACTTTTTTTTGTAGCTTTCCAGCCAAGCTCTGCCACAGCCTGCTCTCCTAGCAGACTTCTTATATCCCCTTAAAGAGGAGATCCCAGTCAGCTGGGTTTCTTCCAGGAGTGTCCACAAGGTGTGGACTGGAGGGGATGGGAATGGCAGCTCCCACTACCAGCCTACCTGCCATTCCCTAAAAATCCAGCCCAGTGCACAGCACTTAAATAATGCTCAGCAAACATAGCTGTCTGCTGAGAGCAAACTTTCTGGATTTCCCTCATCTCGCCGATCTGAGCAACCTGGGTGAGATATACATCCCTTCCAATATTTTTCCAGTCATCGGCTTACAGCCTTTAAAATCTCCTTCAGAGCTGAAGTGGTCCCTAACAAATGGGTTTGGGAAATTTTCTTGTAAATCTGAAGAGTCGCTGTTACACTTGTAAGCTTTATAATGTCCATAATAAATTAAAGGGCGATTAAAAAATTATGACAATTTATAAAGCAGAGATATGGCAGATAATATTTGTTAATATATTTGGGTGGTATGACTATCTGTCTGAAAAGCAGAGCATTTCACATTTTGAAAACTGCAAATTTTTCCAAATTTACATAAAATTTCCTATTTTTTTTTTATAAATAATCGCAAAAACTATTGATCAATGTTTACCACTAACATGAAGCACAATGTGTCATGAGAAAACAATCTGAAAATCACTTGTGTAAGTTATAGCGTCTCAAAGTTATTGCCATATAAAGTGACACATGTCAATTTTGACAAATGCGGTCTGGTCATTAAGTTACTTTTAGCCCCGGTCCTTAAGGGGTTAAATAAGATCTCTCCATATCATGCATAATTTATTGGTGGTATGGGCAGCACCCTTAAAAAAAATAAGGGTAGGGCAAGGGCCGTTACTCAATTAAGGGTGATACGGAGAGAGCTCCCTTAATAAAGTATAGGTAGGGCAGGGGGACCATCACTCAGAGGGCAGTTTTACTGTAATAGTACCCCCCACAGGTAATATTACCTGTGTGTGGGGGGGGGGCTATCTGTGGGGGACACTATTAGGGTACTATTACAGTAATAGTGCACCCCATGGTTAATAACATTACCTGTGTGGGGGGATATTTTGATAGTGACCTTTATAGCTCCAAATGTTGAATCTCTTCACAGGTGATTGAGGAGGTTTTAGATGAGTTTCCTCTGCGTCATCTTTCTGCTAAGGTATCAGCCCCAATTACAGGGGAAATCAGCCCCCCCCCCCCCACTAAAAAGAATACTGTTAAAATGCTCCCAAAGGTATATTATGACCTTATGGGGACACAATGTAAAAAAAAATAAAAAAAAAAATAGAAAAGTAAAAGATAAAATGAAAGTAAAATAATTATAAAAATAAAAAATGAATATGCCAATACCACATTGTGGAAACGCAGCTGTTTTTGCTGCAGATTATGCTTTTTTTTCTTTGAGCCAAAGTCAGGATTGGATTGAGCAGAAGGTAGAAGTATAAGTACTTCCTTGATATTTCTCATTCCTTTTGTAGCCCTTCCTGAGTTTGGCTTCAAAAAAACGCAGCAAAATCTGCAACAAAAAAGAGCGGCGTTTCCGCAACATGGGGCCTTAGCCTAAAAAAGTTTTTTACTAGCACTTTGTGCTTTAAAAAAAAAAAAAAAGTGAAACATGAGAAAAGCAGACACTTTTTTGTTTACATTTTTGCGTATATAATAAATAAATAAATAAATAAAAAACATGCAAAAATAATAACCCAAATGAAAAAAATGTTATAGACCTCAAAACTGCATATATGAAAAAACATGAAAATGTGTCTGGTCCTGAACCAGGGAAATTAACCCAGTACTGAAGTGGTTAAGGAATTAACACCTTCTTCAGGCTTTTTCTTCTCCAGTTTCTGGAGTCTTTATGTTGCTGGGACTCAGGGCCTTTGGGTCTTATGATGTATTATGTGATGACGGCCCACCAGGTAAATAGCAGCTATACATTTCACTGCTAAATGTTCACACAGAGCTTCTTTTAGTATTTTTTCCTTCTAGGAAGTGTAACCTTTACACAAAGAATTGTATAATAACGTGCATAAAACTTAACTCTATCTGATAATGTTTGCCTTATGTTTTCAGTGCCATCCAGAAGAACTGTAAATATACAGTATAATAAGGACTTGATACTTGCAATGCATTGTATACACAGGATTATTTAGTTTATTACATATACCATAATACATAGGATAGCATGTGTTTAGTATACTATATATATAGCATACTATGTCAAACACCCTTCTTTTTTAACTTCTTCATATTTTTGAAAAACAGTAAAGTTTCACATTGTTTATTTTCACATTTGAAGTAGTGTATTCCTTCTCTTCCTTTCTTCTTTCAAAACAAGGCTTGCTCTAATGGTGGCTGCCATAATTGCCCGCCCAGTGGCTAGATTATGCACACTGTGGCAATAGTGTTTGAGACTGTCTTATCAGCTCCCAGGGTCACAGCATAATGAACATCCATACAAAGTGCTGAGAAAACTTTTTCCCTATCCTCCAGTATTCAATGTCCCACTTTCAGGTAGTGTAATAAACCTGAACTTGATCACCAATAATCTTAATACTTATCTCTTTTAACTTATCACTTTTACGTATTTCCAGGTTTTCTGAAGGGTTTAGGAGATCAAGGACAAGACTATAATTTCACGCAGCTATGCTTATCATTATAAGGACATTTTTCTGCTAGCGTAATGGGTTCATGTTCAACTAATACTGGACTGAATACTGAAAAGGGGAGTGAACTATGAGCTCTGGACTTTGCCCTAACTGTTGACATCAGGAGTCAGAGAGGAAGCAAGAGTAGAGCAGAATTGACGGGGGGAAAGCTATAAGTAAAAAAAAAAATATATATATACAGGTATAATTAAAAACAACTTTCAGGGGGAAAAACATATAAAAATTAAGAGTGGAGTCTAGACAAATCAAGAGACAAGTAAAGAACTTTCCATGGACACTTCTCTGCATCCACCAGGAAAGAATTTGCCATCTGCTTCTGCTGAGTAAGTGTCTTTACATATAGCTAAATCACATTGTTTTTTCTGTTTGTTCTAAGTCATGTACTATACCTAAAGGTAGATATTATTTAATGGAGATATAACAAATACAATGTACTAATTAATAATTAAAAGTAGCTTGCTTATAGGCTTAACCCCTTAAGGACATTGCCTAAAATAACACCTTTAGGACACACCACATCTTTTAAAACTGATACTGTCACTTTATGTCGTCAGTCATTAGACTTTTGGAGGGCAGAATCATTATGAGGTGCCATGATGCATTTGCAGCGCCCATAAGGTTCACCCTTTAATCAAACAGGTAGCAAGAGGCACACTGCTTCAGGTATATGAAGTATTGCAGAAAGTCCAGGGGCAGACAGGTAACAAAGTGTACTGCATAAAGTCCAGGGCTAAAACAGGGATAAAAACCCAACAGGACAAATAATAAAAACAAGGTAGACAAATAATCTGAATAAAACAACTAAGCATCATACATGCAAAAAGAATTCGAACCCAGAAACCCCATATCAAATAGGATAGACACCAGTAAAAAATAGCAGAATACATGCATGGATCACAACACATTGCTCAGCCAAAGTGGGACTAAAGACATGGCCTTAAATAGATATAGACACACAAGAATAGTTCAGAGCACGTAAGTAGATGCAAAACTAAAAATTAAAGAAACAGGAGCAGAAACAGAACCCAGAGGTAGCAAATAAGCTAGATCTGCAAAGAAGGACAGTATGCTGACTAACATAGCATGCAGGTTTTATACCTGGAAATATGATAGGTCTCAGAAGTGAAAGAACATCATGCACATTTGAGGTCTAAGGCCAGGGCCCCATGTGGCAGAAAAAGAACGAATCCCATCCACACATTGCAGGAAAATATTTGCAGCAGACGTGCTGCGATTTCCAAAACCATCGCGGTTTTGGAAATCGCAGCATGTCAAATATACCTACAGAAACGCCTGCAGTTTCCCTATAGGCATAATTGAAGCAGAAATTCCGCAGAGGAAACCTCTGCGGACTTTCTGTGAAAGCGCTGCGGGAAAAACAATGAGTATCCACCGCGGTTTTTCCCACACTGCTTTATTGCTATGTCCTGCCACATGGAGCCTTAGCCTAACTTGGATATTTACTCTGCATTGGCAGGCAATTGCAGAGGCTCTGAGGTAAAATTAAAAAAACTGACCCCAAAATATGAACCCAATAATGTACAAAGTGAAAACTAGACTTTTTAAAGAAATATTTTTAAAGAAAAAGCCATTTCAGTGCCCAATATGTTGTGCCCACTTTGTGTCAACAGAGATGTACACTGCTAAAATTTTAAGCAAGTTATCCTCGGTACAAAATAATGTACATATGTGCATAAACTATTGTTTGGGCACACAGCAAGACTTGTAAGGGAAGGGGCGTTGTGCTTTTTGGCTTTTGGAGTGTAGATTTAGAGGGAATGGTTTTTGGATGTGATGTCGCTTTTGCTTTTGCACTATAAAACATGTTTTAAGGAAAGAAAGTAATTTTTGTTTTGATGTTTTCCAAGACATATCTTTTTAATGTTGTATAAGGGCTTGTTTTTTATGGCATGAGTTGTAGTTTTTATTGGTACCATTATAGGGGCATATTATTTACTAAAAATTGTTATAAATTTAAAGAGTAGAATGGGGGGAAATAGGCAAATTTGTGATTTTTTTTTTTCCACATAGCAGCGCTCATAAATAAGAGAACTATATTATCTAAGAGTATTGCTGGTAAATGCTTAATCATATATTTAATTTACAAATACAGTATAAAATATTGTAGAATTTCTGTGCTCTGTCAATGTTTATACACTAATCTAGATCTAGAAGAATATTATTATTAAGAATGTATTATTCCCATTTGTATTTTAAAATTAAAACTGGCAAGTCATTTGCCACATACTACATATTCCTTTAAAGGGGTTGTCCAGGTTAAATTTTTAAAGTTTAGATATGTTGGGGGCAGTAAAAAAAAAAAAAAAAAAATACATATTCACCTGTCCCAGTTGCTCTATTGTCGTCCCTCGCCTCCTAGTTTGTTTCCTCTCCCGGGTCTCTTCCAGCTTTATGCTGAAGCCACTAATTGGCCTCAGCGGTCATGTGACTACTGAGGCCAATCAGCAGGAGGGCAACGAAGGACACCGGAGCAACGGGAACAGGTGAGTATACATTTTTTTTATTTTTTTCACTGCCCCCAGCTTATTTAAACTTTAAAAGGGATGTCCATTTTTGCCTGGACAACCCCTTTAACGCTTTAAGGACAGAGAGTAGTTTGGGCATTAAGGCTCAGCGACTTTATTCATATTTTCCATCTCTGCCTTCCAAAATTCATAACTTTTATATTTTTCTTTCAATATAGCCATATGAGGGCTTAAATTGTGCGTGAGTTTTCCTTTTAGTTGGCACCATTTTGGGAACATACAATGTTTTGATTAGCTTTTATTAATATTTTTTGGGGGTCCCTTAGCTTTTATTAAAATTTTTTGGGGGTCTCTGTGAAAAAAAAAAAGTAGAGTTCTATCATTATGTTTTATGATTTTTATGGCGCTTACTCTGCATTAAAAATGGCATGTCAATTTTGTGAGTCATTACGATTACGGCAAAACCATATTTAAGCTGGACCCCACATTGCGAAAATGCTGCAATTTGGCCGAGGCAGAAACGCTGCGAAAAAAACCACGGTGCTTTACAGTCCCTGCAAAGTGGATGGGACATTGCAGAAAAATATTTGCAGCATGTCCATTATACTTACGGGAACACTGGTGTTTTCCATATAGATACAATAGAAGCAGAAAGTCCGCAGAGGAAAACTCTGCAAACTTTCTATGAAAAATGGTGTGGAAAAAAACGTGATGCGTTTCCACCGCGGTCTTTTCCGCAGCGTTGTTTTTCGGCTGCGACTCGCTACGTGGGGCCTTAGCCTTACATTAGTTTTATTATGTTTTACCACTTTTAATAAATAAATCACCATCGTAAGTAAACAATTTGCCTGGGAGCATTGTATTTGGATTCCATAACTTTCTTTTTGTTTTGTTGATAGAGCTATGTGAGGGCACTTTTTTGGAGTGCAAGTTGTAGTTTCTATTGGTACCATTTTTTTGGTATATGCAACATTTTGGGTGAGGTGAGGCACAATGTAAAAACAGGAAAACACATACATTTGTGCATTGCTGTATTTTTTACACAATCACCATACAAAATAAATAGTGTTTTTGGATAGTGGAGGCTTATATGCACACAGGGATACTTAATATGTTTATTTATTTGTTTGCATTACCTATTTTTTAAATTGTAAAAGTTTTTTCTAACTTTTTTCTTATTAATTTTTTTATACATTTTATACATTTACAACTTTTTATCATTTTTATACAGTCCCTCAATGTATTTCAATGCATCTGTATTGTACTATATTGTACATGTGCTCCCTATATTTTATAGGGAAAGGCATCTAGGAAGCTATTGATTGGAGGGAGCCATGGCAACCCCTTGGACCCCACAATCTCATGTGTGTTTTGCATAAACTCCCACTGCTCACTTCTTGTCTGTGAACTCCAAAATTGAAGATTAATGATCCAGACATTCCTCTTTTGGTCTTCTGTACACGAAGCAAAGTGGATATTTTTAAGTTCATTTTGTATCGCACACTAAATGTTAACTAGAGACTGCAGAATACATGGTGTCTGTTTGGTTAAGTGACTGCACTCCTATGTTATTAAGAAATAATTGAAAGTAATGCTATACTCTCCTAGTACATCCAAAGTTTTATCAAAAGCTTAAAGGGGTTATCCAATTTCTAACAATGATGACCTATATAGTATGTAATTTTTGCTTAAGTTTTGTTTTTATATATAATACCATGTTGAATTTCAAAGGGTTAAAAAAAAAGCTTAGGCTTAAATAAAGATTGTGTTCATTAAAAAGTATGAGTCATCAGAAAATGACCTGTTGTTTAATTCAGGTATTTGTTACATTTTTTACTTTTCTAAGTTGTTAGCGATATTTAAGAAAATTCATAAACTCCTGCAGTTTTCACACTGGTCACTAATTCTAATAACAGACTAACACTTGCTGTTTTTTAGTCTTCCTCTCATTATTATAACAGGCAGGATTAAAATGAAAGATAAATTGGTACAGATAATATATACAGTGGGTATAGAAAGTATTCAGACCCCTTTAAATTTTTCACTCTTTGTTTCATTGCAGCCATTTGCTAAAAGCAAAAAAGTTCATTTTATTTCTCATTAATGTACACTCAGCACCCCAGCTTGACAGAAAAAAAACAGAAATGTAGATATTTTTGCAAATTTATTAAAAAAAAAAAAACTGAAATATCACATGGTCATAAGTATTCAGACCCTTTGCTCAGTATTGAGTAGAAGCACCCTTTTGAACTAGTACAGCCATGAGTCTTCTTGGGAATGATGCAACAAGTTTTTCACATCTGGATTTGGGGATCCTCTGCCATTCTTCCTTGCAGATCCTCTCCAGTTCCGTCAGGTTGGATGGTGAACGTTGGTGGACAGCCATTTTCAGGTCTCTCCAGACATGCTCAATTGGGTTGAGGTCAGGGCTCTGGCTGGGCCAGTCAAGAATGGCCACAGAGTTGTTCCGAAACCACTCCTTTGTTATTTTAGCTGTGTGCTTAGGGTCATTGTCTTGTTGGAAGGTGAACCTTCATCCCAGTCTGAGGTCCAGAGCACTCTGGAAGAGGTTTTCTTCCAGGATATCTCTGTACTTGGCCGCATTCATCATGCTGCCACCACCATGTTTCACTGTTGGGATTGTATTGGGCAGGTGATGAGCAGTGCCTGGTTTTCTCCCCACATACCGCTTAGAATTAATGCCAAAAGTTCAATCTTCGTCTCATCAGACCAGAGAATCTTATTTCTCATAGTCTGGGAGTCCTTCATGTGATATTTTGGCAAACTCTATGCGCGCTTTCATATTTTTTGCACTGAGGAGAGGCTTCCTTCGGGCCACTCTGCCATAAGGCCCCGACTGGTGGAGGGCTGCAGTGATAGTTGACTTTGTGGAAGTTTCTCCCATCTCCCTACTGCATCTCTGGAGCTCAGCCACAGTGATCTTTGGGTTCTTCTTTACCTCTCTCATCAAGGCTCTTCTCCCACGATTGCTCAGTTTGGCTGGACAGCCAGGTCTAGGAAGAGTTCTGGTCGTCCCAAACTTCTTCCATTTAAGGATTATGGAGGCCACTGTGCTCTTAGGAATCTTGAGTGCTGCAGAAATTCTTTTGTAACCTTGGCCAGATCTGTGCCTTGCCACAATCCTGTCTCTGAGCTCCTTGGGCAGTTCCTTTGACCTCATGATTCTCATTTGCTCTGACATGCACTGTGAGCTGTGAGGTCTTATATAGACATGGGTGTGCCTTTCCTAATCAAGTCCAATCAGTTTAATTAAACACAGCTGAACTTCAATGAAGGAGTAGAACCATCTCAAGGAGGGTCAGAAGGAAATGGACAGCCTGTGAGTTAAATGAGTGTCGCAGCAAAGGGTCTGAATACTTATGACAATGTGATATTTCAGTTTTTATTTTTTTATAAATTTGCAAAAATATCTACATTTCTGTTTTTTTCCTGTCAAGACGGGGTGCTGAGTGTACATTAATGAGAAATAAAATGAACTTTTTTGCTTTTAGCAAATGGCTGCAATGAAACAAAGAGTGAAAAATTTAAAGGGGTCTGAATACTTTCTGTACCCACTGTAAATGTAACTAGACTACCTAAAACAACGGAAATCATTCAGCAAGACACCTCCTTCCCTTGTGTACACATTTTGGCCCTCCATTAATTGGGATATAACTTAGGGTGCATTCACATCTGCATCTGAAGCCTCTGGCACAGAGTATGTCTAAAATTGTGGATGAAAAAGTCTTGCAAGCATGACTTTTTCATCCAGCAAAGTGAAGGCAAAAACAACAAATACTTAATAGACTCTATAGTCAATCGGGTCCATTGTTGTCCATCATACATGTTCCTCCAACAAAACAGAGGAATGGATAGAAACAGTGTAAGTGTAAAAGCACTTTTAACTTGACAGTAAGACCCTGTTTGCATCATGTTACTGACATGGCTGGTTTTAGGCAAAGTGTGGCACTGGGAAAAATTCAAAGTGGGGCCGCACTAAAATACTGCACCAACAACTTTGTCAGGGACACACTCCCAAGATATATGCCCCGCACCCATACACAAAATAATATATAACTACAGGGAGGTGCGGAAAATTAACCAAAAGGTCATATTCACCTCTCCAGGGTTCCGCCACGGTGTCCGATCATCTTTCCCGGGGTCTTCCAGCCTCTTTGGTAAAGTCAGCGACCCCAGGGTACAGCTGAGGCCTTTGACGTGGGGCACATCAGCTTCATGGCACTTTGACACAAACTTCATTACATTGACGTGCCCAGTGTTACCATTGAAGCCCTATCATAGGCCTCAGAGATCTCCCAAGGTCGCTGACGTCACCTAGGAGGCTGGAAGAGGCTGAAAAACACCAGGAAAAAAAGATCGGACCCCATGGTGAAGCCCTGGAGAGGTAAGGAAAGCTGAGTATCAAATGTTTATTATTATTTCTGCATCTGTCTGGGGCTTTCGATTATTATTCTCAGGAATCTAAAGACTCTGCAAGATTCATGGATGGTGAACCTCATAAAAGATACACTATACACAGACTAAAAGTACTAATGATATCACTAAACAAGGATCAAATAATACTGCCATAGCTTGACCTCCAACATTATCACTACATAGTGATTATTCATAATATAAAAGAATATAATATTAATGTGATATTAAAATATATAAAAGTGATGAAAGAGGTGTACACATGAAGGATCTTATCAGGCCAAAAGATATTTTGAGCAAGAGTTGATCATTGATTAAATGCTGTGATCAGCACTTGTTCACACTGACCTGCCACATGCAGGAGGAACAATCAATAAAGCAAATGTTCCTCCGTCTTGTACTTTCATTGTTTCCTGCCACACAGCCCAGATTACACCAAGCATGTGCTGCTGGCGAACAATGATTCTTAGGGCCACTACAATCGAACAATCACTTGATGTATGAGCAAGCACAAGGAGTCCCATTCTCCAGACTAGATTCAGTCCTGACCTGGAGGCACAGTACTGTCCAATCAGTGTGGAGTGTGTCAAAAATTTTAAAGGTCTTTTCTGTCCCCAAATCCATTTTTCATACTAATGACCTGTCCACAGGCTAGGTCATCAGTATGTAAGGGTCCAACACCCAAACCCCACACACTGGAAGCTGTTACTGGATGGGCAGTGCTGCTCCTATTCAAGTAATAGGAGCAATACAACACTTCACCAGAACCACAGCTATGTAGCGGATAGGGCTGCTGACCCACTTTTTTTTTTTACTTAAATAGGAGCGGCGCTGTCCCTCCTCTAGTAGCTTCCGGTATCCGGAGGCTGCTACAACAGCTGATCTGTAGAAATCACAGAAAGGAATGACCCCCAAGAAAGAAAAAAAAACTAAAACTTAACCTTTAATAAATACTGCAGCTAAAATAACATAAGGTGTGTACATACAGTGGGGAAAAAAAAGTATTTAGTCAGCCACCAATTGTGCAAGTTCTCCCACTTAAAAAGATGAGAGAGGCCTGTAATTGTCATCATAGGTAGACCTCAACTAAGATTAGACATTAGGAAAAACTTTCTAACAGTAAGGGTAGTGAGAGAGTGGAATAGGCTGCCACGGGAGGTGGTGAGTTCTCCATCAATTGAAATCTTCAAGCGGAAACTGGATAGGTATATAGCTGGGATGTTTTAGGAATTCCTGCTTTTGCAGGGGGTTGGACTCGATGGCCCTTGAGGTCCCTTCCAACTCAAACAAACAAACAAACAAACAAAAATTCCCTTTTCCTATACAAAATGAATTATATAAAAAATAAACCTAAAAATTAATAAAAACAATACATATTTGATATTGTTGTGTCCGTAACAACCTGTACAATAAAACTGAAACCATATTTAATGTACATGGTGAACCTCGGGGAAAAAAAAACATAAAACAAATGCCAGAAGTAATGATTTTTCGCCATCTCACCTTACAAAATATACCATAAAAAGTGATCAAAAAGTCATCTGTGCCCCAAAACTGTACCAATAAAAAGCACAGATTGCCCCGCAAAAAAAAGCCCTAAACCAACTCTTCAAACTGAGAAATAAAAATGCTACGCATCTCAGAAGATAGCGATGCAAAAAAAATTGATTTATGTCCCCAAATGGGTTTTTGTTCTGCAAAATTAGTATTGCATAAAAAGACAATATAAATGAGGTATCACCGTAATCGTACCGACCCGCAGAATAAAGGTAACATGTTACTTACGCTCTACGCTGTATGGCGAAAAATTTAAAAGGTAAAATGCAGTGCCAGAATTGATGTTTTTTTTTTTTTTAATTCACCAAGAAAGAGTTAATAAAATTTATTTAATAAGTTGTAGGCACCTAAAAATGATGTCATTACAAAATACATCTCATGCCACAAACAACAAGCCCTCATATGGCTACATCACCAGAAAAATAAAGAAAATATAGCTTGTACAATGTGAAGACAAAATAACCAAATCATTAGAACAAAACTGTCAGGAAGGGAATGTATAAGTTGTGTGAGCGTATATCAGGGGACAAACCAGATTTAGAGTTTACGAGGGATAATAAACCAGAAGTGACCCCCAGGGTGACCCCTCCAATAATAGGAGCTACTGGGGAAATAGTAGGGAATTTAGTGTACCCAATGTACTCCGCACAGCTTACATATTCACTTTTCCCCATCTGCTGTGCATTCACGTCTGGGATACTAATGCTCACTACACCCCTTGATAAATTCTTTGAGGGGTGCACTTTAAAAAAAAAAAGGGAAAATGAAGGGGTGTGAATTTAATAGTAATATTTAATTAGAAACAAGCAAAGAAACAAAAAAAAAAAAAAAAAAAACAAAAAAAAAAATAAAAAAAAAAAAAATAAAAAAAAAAAAAGAATAAAAAAAAATAAAAAAAAAAAAAAAAAAAAAAAATTAAAAAAAAAAAAAAAAAGGGTCACACGGACCCCCAGGGAGAGAGAGTGGGGGCCCAACGGGGCCTACAAAAGAAGGGGGGGTTAAATTATATTTTTCCCTTTCTCTCCCCCAAGGCCCCCAAAAACCCCCGTTCTAACAAGGACAGCCCCAAAACTCTCTGCAAAAATAACATGGCGACCAGAAAGTCCCTCTAAATCTGTACTCCAAAAGCTAAAAAAACACAGTGCTCCTTCCCTTCTGAGCCCTGCTCTGTGCCCAAGCATCAGTTTATACCCACATATTTAATTTTTTTGTCTCCGGGATAGCCCACTTAATAGTTTTAGGAGTTCATGTCTCTGATGCCACAAAGTGGCCGCAACGTATTAGGCACTGAAATTGGATATTTCTTTAAAAACTTTAATTTTCACCTTGTACATTAATTTTTGGGAAGCATTTTTAGGCTCAAAATGATAATACCCCTTGATACTATCCTTGAATGGTGTAGTTTCTAAAATGGGGTCAATTTTGAGAGGTTTCCATTGTATTGGTACTCTGCAAATGCGACATGGCACTCAAAAACTATTCCAGCCACATCTGCCCTCCTAAAGCCAAATAGTGCTCTTTCCATTCTGAGCCCCACCATGTACCCATAGAGCAGATTATAATCACATATGGGGCATTTCTGTGTTCAAAAGAAATTGTGTAACAAACTGTGGCGTCTTTTTTTCTTCTTTAACCACTTGCAAAAATTAAAAATATGTCGCTAAATGGACAGTTTATTGGAAAAAAGTAATTTTTCATTTTTACGTCCCAAAGTCAATAAAATCTGTGAAACAGTTGTGAGGTCAAAATGCTCACTATACACCTAGATAAATTCTATGAGGGGTGTAGTTTCCAAAATGTGGTCACTTTTTGGGGGTTTGCATTGTATTGGTACTTTAGGGGCTCTGCAAATGCGACATGGCACCTGAAAACTATTCCAGCAAAATCTGCCCTCCAAAAGCTAAATAGCACTCTTTACATTTTGAGCCCTGGCATGTACCCATGCAGCAGATTACAACCACATATGGGGCATTTCTGTGTTCAGGAGAAATTGTGTAACGAACTTTGGGGAGCTTTTTCTCCTTTGTCGTCTTGTGAAATTGAAAAATTTGGGACTAAATTGATGGCTCATTGGAAAAAAAGTAATTTTTCATTTTAATGTCCCAACGTTAATAAAATCTGTGAAACAGCTGTAGCGTCAAAATGCTCACTATACCCCTTGATATGTTCTGTGAGGGGTGTCGTTTCCAAAATGGGGTAACTTTTAGGGGGTTTCCACTGTATTGGTACTTTGGGGGCTCTGCAAATGCGACATGGTACCTGAAAACTATTCCAGCAAAATCTGCCCTCCAAAAGCCAAATAGCGCTCTTTCCATTCTGAGCCCTGCCATGTACCCATACAGCAGATTACAACCACATATGGGGTATTGCTGTGTTCAGGAGCAATTGTTTTGCAAACTGTGGGGTGCTGGGGGTGTTTTCTCCTTTAACCCCTTGTGAAAATGAAAACATTGGGGGTAAAGTGACATTTTAGTAATTTTTCATTTATACATCCCAGTGTTAGTAAAATCTGTGAAACGGCTGTAAGGTCAAAATGCTCACTATACCCCTTGATGAATTCTGTGAGGGGTGTAGTTTTCAAAATGGGGTAACTTTTAGGGAGTTTCCACTGTATTGGTACTTTGGGGGCTCTGCAAATGCGACATGGTACCTGAAAACTATTCCAGCAAAATCTGCCCTCCAAAAGCCAAATAGCGCTCTTTCCATTCTGAGCCCTGCCATGTACCCATAAAGCAGATTACAACCACATATGGGGTATTGCTGTGTTCAGGAGCAATTGTTTTGCAAACTGTGGGGTGCTTTTTCTCTTTTAACCCCTTGTGAAAATGAAAACGTTGGGGGTAAAGTGACATTTTAGTAATTTTTCATTTATACATCCCAGTGTTGTAAAATCTGTGAAACGGCTGTAAGGTCAAAATGCTCACTATACCCCTTGATGAATTCTGTGAGGGGTGTAGTTTCCAAAATGGGGTAACTTTTTGGGGGTTTCCTTTGTATTGGTACTCTAGGGGCTCTGCAAATGAGACATGGCACCTGAAAACTATTCCAGCAAAATCTGCTTTTCAGATGCCAAGTGTCATTCCTTCCCTTCAGTGCGCTGCCATTCACCCAAACATCAGTTTACACCCACATGTTGGGTATTTCCGTGCTCGGGAGAAATTGCATAACAAACTGTGAGATGCATTTTCTCCTTTAAACCTTTGTGAATGTGTTAATTTTAGGGCTAAATTAAGGAATTAGTGGAAAAAAATTAAATGTCTAAATTTCACTTCCATATTGTTTTAATTCCAGTGAAATGCTTAAAGGGTTAATAAACTTCCCAAATGCTATTTTGCATTATTTGAGGGGTGCAGTTTTGAAAATGGGATGATTTATGGGGGTTTCTAATATATAGGCCTTTATAATCCTATTCAGAACTGAAGCGGTCCCTAAAAAATTAGTTTGGGAAATTTTCTTGTAAATCTGCAAAATCGCTGTTACACTTGTAAGCCTTCTAATATCCAAAATAAATTACAGGACGATTAAAAGATGATGCCGATATATAGCAGAGATATGGTAGATAATATGTATTAATGTATATGGGTGGTATGATTATCTGTCTGAAAAGCAGAGCATTTCACATTTTGAAAACTGCAATTTTTTTTTCCAAATTTCCATCAAATTTCCTATTTTTTTTATAAATAAATACAAAAATATTCATTAGTGTTTACCACTAACATGAAGTACAATGTGTCACGAAAAAACTCTCTCAAAATCACTTGTGTAAGTTAAGACGTCTCAAAGTAATTGCCATATAAAGTGACATATGTCAGTTTTGAAAAACGAGGCCTGGTCCATAAGGCACTTTTGGGCTGGGTCCTTAAGGGGTTAAGGAGCTCTCCCAGGTTGACATGTCTAAAGTTATTTTTTATGCACACAGGTTAACAGAGTTGTAATGTTGTATTTATGTAATACTCATATAAATACAATACATCTGCACAAAGGCCACCAGTCCTACACACCTGCTTCATCGTAGCTAGTTATTGCGGTGTCTGTTGTTACTTGAAGGTACAGAAGGAGAGCAGAGTTGAATCAAGTTTACAATGTTCCAGGTTTCAGACTTAAAAGGAATTTATCATTGCAGGGAGTGAACACAGAACGTTACAGGCAGAGCTCTATCATTTTTTTTTTTTCAACTGTCATTTTTATTAAAGTTTTCAGAGTGAATAACAGAAAAGAAATATAAAATATCATGGAGTAAACACAGTAAATGCAATTCCAACAAGGAAGAAAATAAGACAAGTAAGACGTCAAGACAGAAGGAGACAAATAAAGGGAGACGGAGAGAGGGGAGGGATAAGTCAAAGATCGTGAAGTGTGCAGTAGGTATCCCAAGGGGACCATATGGAGTCAAAGGCCACTACCACATTGTTCAAGTTAATGTCAAGAGTTCCAAATTCTGAATATTCTTAGTATCAATAGTTTTTATTGAATCTTTACATGAATACAATACAGGAAATCAAAGCAGGATATGAAACACAGGATACATTCATGGCTTCACGATCTACATATACAAAGGGGGGAGAAAAAAATATACTCAGGATAAGTACAGCATGAACAAGGATACATATGGAAATGCATACTAATAATATTTATTTAATCCAGTCGTACTTATAATTAGCCAAATATGGTAGAGCAGTATTAAGAGACACTATTCAAATGGTAGCCATGGGGGGGGGGGGGGGGGGGGAGATGGTCGGAAGAAGCGAGAAAATGAACAAATGAACAGGCCTATGGGGCAAAAGATGAACAGATTGGGTAAAATGAATGAATCGGATCACTCTAGAACGACCCATAAAGCTGATGGTCTGCCACATAGGCACGTGTGCAGACTACCCGCTACCAGTTATCAACATTTGAGACAGTTAAAAGGGTATTCTAAAAATATTCACATAGAGTATCCCATAGGTGAGTAAGAAGGGGCGGGCCAATAGCACCAGAAAAAAGTCAATACGTATAGGCTGTCAATGAGAATTCAGTGGAGGGAGATGATGTTGCCCATATCTCCCAATTCTTCCTGAACTTGTCCATGTGACCACCATTGCATGCATAAATTTGTTCAAATTGGTTCAAACGACACTACAGAAATCAGCTCTGTAGTGCAATAAGTAGGCGAGCAGCCCCAAGAACCTGGCACACGACGGTCCTATGCCTGCTCGGTGTCGTGTGAATACCTAGCAGTGGCAGCGCCATCTCAAGTGTAGATCCCACCCCATCACCACACATTTTATTAATTAGTGAAAAAACAGACACCCAAAAGGGCTGGATGAGCGGTCAGCGCGTAGAACAATGAGTCAATCCCCCTCCCCCCTCTGCGCCACCAAGGGGGAGACAAAGGATAGAACTAAGCTAGGGGAGAAAAGGGAGAGAGTAATGCGGAGAGTAATTCCAGCTTAAGAGCAATTTGCTATATTGCTCCAGGTGTGAGGCACTATACTGTGGATTGCTTAGCCCATCTAAGCGCCTCCTGCCAGCAACTGGCCTCAAATCTGTGGCCCAAATAAAGTTACAAATATTCTTGACCTGGGCAATAAAATCAGAGGTACAAGGGGGTGTGACTGATTTCCAGTGCAAAGCTATGAGGAAGAGTGCAGTGCAGAGGTAAAGGAAGAGTTTGGCTGACTTCTTTCCCATCTGTCATGGTGGCAAATTGAGTAAATGAGTAAAGGATCTAATGGTACTGGCTGAAGAAAAAGATGCATGTTTGATGTTTGTACACTGCTAAACCGTGGATGGATTTTTATATGAAGATTAAAAGTTCTATTTTATAAAAATGGATAATTCTGTGGCTTATTGAAGTATTTCATCGAATCCAGGCCTTTGGGTCCAAGCTTTTTGTCTTCGTGCACCTCTGGCCATTAGTATGGATCTTGGATTGGACACATATCGTTTAGCTTTGTGTGTTGCTTGGGTGTTTTCTCTGAAGAAAATTACCATGATAGCCTTGACTCCCCCTCCAATATCCTCGTATTAGGGAGCAGTCACAGAATATGTGATATAGAGATCCCAGGGACGAGGTGCAAGTGGCAGGTATTGTGGGATTCAGGGAGTGAAGGAGGGCAGGAGTGTGATACCAATGCATAAGGATCTTATATTGCAGCTCCAGAAAGGTCACACAGGTTGAGGATTCGGATACCTGTGACCATATAATTTGCCATTGAGCCAGGGTAATCATTCGTCCCCAAGGTTTCCTCTCATTTTGACATACATCTGTGGATGGGAGGAGGGCAAGCCTCAGGAGAGGACAGAAGTCTATAGATATCAGAGATTATTCTCTTAGTAGAGGTGCCAGAATTACACAATCTCTCAAAGTTCGTAGGGGGTGGAGACCCACAAGGAGCTAAAGAGAGACAGTGACGAGAGCAATTTGGTTACAGTGGAACCACTCACTTCTGGGAATGCATAAATCTGTAGTTAAATAGTCGAAGGGCCTGAGCTCCAGGGTCAGAGGATCAGTCATATCAGCCGATCTAAAGAGGCCAACTTTGGACCAGGGGCAGACCATGGGAGCCAAGAGTCCCTCCGAGAGTAGCAGATTATATAGGAAAGAGATCGTAGAAGATCTCTCCGAGGACCTAGTGTGGGGTCGGAAGGGGAGGGAAAGAGAGGGTCATCAGGAGAGCATTAGGGTGCATGGGAGCAAGCCACAGCTTCTCAATCTCCACCCATTTTGTGTACGTGAGCTTATATAACTTTATACATACAAACTAAAATATATTGAGAAATAACTCACTATATGTATTTTGAATGATATAGTTGCATTTATAATACATTTTCTGCTTATTAGTACAATTAATTTCTGTAATGTACAATACCAAGTGAAATAACCTTTTCTCCAAATGACAAATTGTTAGTGATTAAAGCCTATTACAGGATGAAGAAGTAAGGGAATTTATCTGGATTACTACTTAGCATCTCCTTGACATGTACTTTAAACAGAGATGTCATTTCAAATCTTACATCAGTAACACATGAATTGTTATCTCCTATCTATCTATCTATCTATCTATCTATCTATCTATCTCTATAACTCTATAATCTAGCCATATCTATCACGCTATTAAAGAAATATAATACTTTTATTTGTAAAACCGCTCATATCTATAACACTTTATCTACACACAGTGATATCATGATTTTTAATGGCAGTGTCTCCTGCTCTTTAGAAAGTATAAGTGGAGTTATACCAAATTAAATTGTACTGAAAGACTTGCAGCAAAACATTAGCCTCCCTCTACAACCTTTCAAACCTATTATAATAATAAGTATACATTATGGAATATAGTTTTTCAACATATAAATGCAGATATATAAGGGTGAACATGGGCTTTCAATACCACTTTTTTATTCTACAGATATATCGCATACCCAAAACCAGGGATACACAAAGTATTTGGTTTTAGGACAACATTGTTAGAGTGCAATACCAACAGTGTGTGAGATGTAATAATCATAGTTATTATGTGTTGGGCATGATAGCCAACTATACCCATCTGTGCATCACACTGTCCTGGCTGGAGAAGAGGAGCAGGCAAGTGGCTGTTTAGGGAGCCCTAGGCGCTGTCATTTCAATGTGAAAAGGTGAAAGGGTCTGAAGATTATACAAATGTATTTTATGTATTGCGAGTTATCAAACTGATACTCCTCTATCTACTTTGTACAGTGTATGGTAGATAGTCTCCATCTACCAGCTCAGAGAGGATTGCAAATTCCAGATACAACATGCTGAGGGGGTAGTTGTTAAGAGCTGCAGAATATGAGCCATATATTGATCAGGAATAGTGTTACTTCTCAAATACACCTTATTCTGAAAAGTCACCTTTAAATTCCATTTTACAGCCTATAATTCACTAGCTGGTGACACTGTTGTAGGAGTTGGGGCTCGCTGAGCACTTTCCCTGCACTATGAGAGTACTCAGTATTGAAGAAACAGAACTTATGTGCTATATGTATATTGCCATATATACAGAATCTATCTATCTTTATTTACATTGACTGGACACTTTATTAGAGACACAATTGCTCTCTTTCTCTCGTTATTTATTTTACACTGAATAGACACTTTAATAGATACTCCTGCCCTTTGAAGATTGGACCTTTTTCTATGAAAATTACACGTGACCACAGACTGCAGCGTAAAATCGAGTGCGGAAGTTTCAGTGTGAATCAGTTCAGCACAAATACCTTTCTGCTGTTCCAGAGGATTTTGTCTTCCCTGAGCTCACCTTAGGAAACAGAAAATCAAGCAATATAGACTTAGGCTTCCTTCACACGACCGTACTGTTGATCCGCAATTGTGGATCCACTTTTGCGATCAAACTACAGTTAGTTACATTAATTTCTATGAGCCCATTCACACAACCGTAGTTTTTGCAGCTGTGTTTCTAGGATGTAGTGAAGAGCCGCAAAATATTTAGCAAGTCCTATACCAGTCCATATTTGTGACTTAGTCAATTCAATGTATGGGTCAGTGAAAAGCATGTATGACACACGGATACCAATCCGGGTGTCATCCGTGCCATTTTTACTGACCCATATACTGCGCAAGGTCTTGTGCAGGAGACCTTAGAACAAAGCATAATCATTACTAGTAGACTAGCTGGCTAGTATTTAAAGAATTGCCAATCTTGTGTTTTCCTGTATAACAATGTCAAGAATATACTAAAAATGGTATAAGCGAGGAAATATGTCCAATGAAAAGGGATCATGTTTAAAGGGGGTTTCCAGGTGTTATTAAATGACGATCTATCCTTAAGATAGGTCATCAAAGATCACCCACGCCCCTGGCTGATCAGCTGTTTGAGGAGGTTGCAGCCCTCTCTTCATTACTAACCAACCACACTGCACCTGTGTTTGGTATCAAAGCTCTTGAATTGGTATTGAGCTGCGATCAGGCCATGTGACCGATGAACATGACATCACATGGCCTGTGAAGCAAAAGCAGCACTTGGGAGCCCCACGTCATAAATTGTGCTGACCAAAAGGCAATGTACAGTCATGGCCAAAAGTTTTGAGAATGACACAAATATTCTATTTTCACATGATCTGCTGCCCTCTGGTTTTTATGTGTGTTTGTCAGATGTTTTTATCACATACAGAAATAGAATTGCATTCATATTATGAGTAACAGAAGCTTATATTGACAGTTAGAATGAGTTAATGCAGCAAGTCAATATTTGCAGTGTTGACCCTTCTTCTTCAGGACCTCTGCAATTCTCCCTGGCATGCTCTCAATCAACTTCTGGACCAAATCCTGACTGATAGCAGTCCATTCTTGCAGAATCAATGCTTTAATTTTGTCTGAATTTGTTGGTTTTTGTTTGTCCACCCGTCTCTTGATGATTGACCACAAGTTCTCAATGGGATTAAGATCTGGGGAGTTTCCAGGCCATGGACCCAAAATCTCTATGTTTTGTTCCCTGAGCCATTTAGTTATCACCTTTGCTTTATGGCAAGGTGCTCCATCATGCTGGAAAAGGCATTGTTGAGCGCCAAACTGCTCTTGGACGGCTTGGAGAAGTTGCTCTTGGAGGACATTCTGGTACCATTCTTTATTCATGGCTGTGTTTTTAGGTAAGACTGTGAGAGAGCCGATTCCCTTGGCTGAGAAGCAACCCCACACATGAATGGTTTCAGGATGCTTTACAGTTGGCATGAGACAAGACTGGTGGTAGCGCTCACCTCTTCTTCTCCGAATAAGCTGTTTTCCAGATGTTCCAAACAATCGAAAAGGGGATTCATCAGAGAAAATGACTTTACCCCAGTCCTCAGCAGTCCACTCCCTGTACCTTTTGCAGAATATCAGTCTGTCCCTGATGTTTTTTCTGGAGAGAAGTGGCTTCTTTGCTGCCCTCCTTGAGACCAGGCCTTGCTCCAAGAGTCTCCGCCTCACAGTGCGTGCAGATGCACTCACACCTGCCTGCTGCCATTCCTCAGCAAGCTCTGCACTGCTGGTAGCCCGATCCCGCAGCTGAAACACTTTTAAGAGACGGTCCTGCCGCTTGCTGGTCTTTCTTGGGCGCCCTGGAGCCTTTTTGGCACCAATGGAACCTCTCTCCTTGAAGTTCTTGATGATGCGATAGATTGTTGACTGAGGTGCAATCTTTCTAGCTGCAATACTCTTCCCAGTTAGGCCATTTTTGTGCAGTGCAATGATGACTGCACGTGTTTCTTTAGAGATAACCATGGTTAACAGAAGAGAAACAATGATGGCAAGCACCAGCCTCCTTTTAAAGTGTCCAGTGGTGTCATTCTTACTTAATCATGACAGATAGATCTCCAGCCCTGTCCTCATCAACACCCACACCTGTGTTAATGGAGCAATCACTGAAACGATGTTAGGTGGTCCTTTTAAGGCAGGGCTGCAATGATGTTGAAATGTGTTTTGGGGGATAAAGTTCATTTTCTAGGCAAATATTGACTTTGCAAGTAATTGCTGTTAAGCTGATCACTCTTTATAACATTCTGGAGTATATGCAAATTGCCATTAGAAAAACTGAAGCAGTAGACTTTGTAAAAATTAATATTTGTATCATTCTCAAAACTTTTGGCCATGACTGTATAGTCAAGCAGCCAAGTACAACATTGATGCTTCAACTGACGTGTCCAAATACACTGCTTGTCATTCCTTAGCACGGGTAAATTATAACAGCAGACAACCATTTTCAGTGCCATTACTGTCTAAGGGAAACAGAAAGACAAGACTCTAGTGGACAAAAGATGTGTCAGGAACTGAGCTCATTGGGTCTTGAACCCTTGACTTCCCAGTCATGTTCTGCAGCCTTGACCATTATGCCATTGAAGAAGCCTGTTTGTTCTATGCCTTGCTTAGTCTGGACTTTTCTATTGGAATGATTAGCTTATGGATCTTACCTGCTCTGTGGCCAATCACAGTATAGCAATCACTATATAACCCCACAGCTTACTCCATCCTGTGCCTGATTATTCTGGCTGTCTGCTTCCTGTTTGCCCTGGTCCTCACTACTACTCCACTGCTCCAGTGTACCGATTTCTGTATACATCTGACTACGGCTTATCTACGGCTCCTGTGTACCGATTTCTGTATACGTCTGACTACGGCTTATCTACTGCTCCTGTGTACCGATTTCTGTATATGGCTGACTACGGCTGATATACTGCTCCTGTGTACCGATTCTTGCATACGACTGATTATGGATGATCCACTGCTCCTGTGTACCGAATTCTGCATACGTCTGAACATGGTTGCTTCTTACTCCTGAGGTACTATTCCTGCTATTTAACTCCTCATCTACTACTGTTTAAGTACTGTGCCATTGTTAAATCTTATAGTCTAAAGTTAGAAATTAAGAATGGAAAAGGTCATGAAGTAACATTTGTGTGGCATGTCATTCTTGACAGACTATGGTTAAAGTGGCTCTGTGCTGAGTACAGTCATGGCCAAAAGTTTTGAGAATGACACAAATATTCTATTTTCACATGATCTGCTGCCCTCTGGTTTTTATGTGTGTTTGTCAGATGTTTTTATCACATACAGAAATAGAATTGCATTCATATTATGAGTAACAGAAGCTTATATTGACAGTTAGAATGAGTTAATGCAGCAAGTCAATATTTGCAGTGTTGACCCTTCTTCTTAGGGACCTCTGCAATTCTCCCTGGCATGCTCTCTATCAACTTCTGGACCAAATCCTGACTGATAGCAGTCCATTCTTGCAGAATCAATGCTTTAATTTTGTCTGAATTTGTTGGTTTTTGTTTGTCCACCCGTCTCTTGATGATTGACCACAAGTTCTCAATGGGATTAAGATCTGGGGAGTTTCCAGGCTGGGGACCCAAAATCTCTATGTTTTGTTCCCTGAGCCATTTAGTTATCACCTTTGCTTTATGGCAAGGTTCTCCATCATGCTGGAAAAGGCATTGTTGAGCACCAAACTGCTCTTGGACGGTTGGGAGAAGTTGCTCTTGGAGGACATTCTGGCACCATTCTTTATTCATGGCTGTGTTTTTAGGCAAGACTGTGAGAGAGCCGATTCCCTTGGCTGAGAAGCAACCCCACACATGAATGGTTTCAGGATGCTTTACAGTTGGCATGAGACAAGACTGGTGGTAGCGCTCGCCTCTTCTTCTCCGAATAAGCTGTTTTCCAGATGTTCCAAACAATCGAAAAGGGGATTCATCAGAGAAAATGACTTTACCCCAGTCCACTCCCTGTACGTTTTGCAGAATATCAGTCTGTCCCTGATGTTTTTTCTGGAGAGAAGTGGCTTCTTTGCTGCCCTCCTTGAGAATAGGCCTTGCTCCAAGAGTCTCCGCCTCACAGTGCGTGCAGATGCACTCACACCTGCCTGCTGCCATTCCTCAGCAAGCTCTGCACTGCTGGTAGCCCGATCCCGCAGCTGAAACACTTTTAAGAGACGGTCCTGCCGCTTGCTGGTCTTTCTTGGGCGCCCTGGAGCCTTTTTGGCACCAATGGAACCTCTCTCCTTGACGTTCTTGATGATGCGATAGATTGTTGACTGAGGTGCAATCTTTCTAGCTGCAATACTCTTCCCAGTTAGGCCATTTTTGTGCAGTGCAATGATGACTGCCGTGTTTCTTTAGAGATAACCATGGTTAACAGAAGAGAAACAATGATGGCAGGCACCAGCCTCCTTTTAAAGTGTCCAGTGATGTCATTCTTACTTAATCATGACAGATTGATCTCCAGCCCTGTCCTCATCAACACCCACACCTGTGTTAATGGAGCAATCACTGAAACGATGTTAGGTGGTCCTTTAAAGGCAGGGCTGCAATGATGTTGAAATGTTTTGGGGGATAAAGTTCATTTTCTAGGCAAATATTGACTTTGCAAGTAATTGCTGTTAAGCTGATCACTCTTTATAACATTCTGGAGTATATGCAAATTGCCATTAGAAAAACTGAAGCAGTAGACTTTGTAAAAATTAATATTTGTATCATTCTCAAAACTTTTGGCCATGACTGTAGATAGAAAAAGGAAGGTCTCAGTATAACACACAACACGTCATAGTAACCAAGTTTAGGGCTATATTCATATAGGGAATGATCCAGTATCCATGGAAGGATCATACCAAAAACTTATCCATATGAGGAATTATCATGGACAGGGGTAAGGCTCTCTCAGCCTTTAAAAGCAGGCTTTAGGAGTATGGGGACAGAGCACTAACATCTTTTCACAACAGCTCTCATTCTATTTGTTTCTTGATCTTGTTTAACTTTAACCTATGTTTTAGGAATAGATTTTTCTGTAACCTATTTGCTTTGATTAAACCTTGTTTTGCTTTGATCCATTCAAAGGACTCCTGCTGTTCTCTGGTGTCACCTAAGTGCACTCTGTGTCATAAATCAAGGAGTGTGGTGGTATTTAACAGCCATTGCCTCACCAATTGGACTCCAGATCAGATAACTAGCACCGTTACAAGATGAATCTAGATTTATGTTGAACCTAGCTAATGGGAGGGTTAGGAATTGGAATTTGGAGCAAGCAGCATGGATCAATGAACCTCTCCTGTCAAGAATCAACAGTTCGGGTTAGTGAGGTGGAATAATGTTGTTGAGTGGAGTGTTTTCTTGGCACATCCTAGGTCCTCTGATACCTCTGGATAATATGTGTGTATGCCACAATGATTTGATAAAGGAAGTTCAATGCCCAGAAAAAACTTCTAAAGAGATTAAAGGTGAACTTCAAGCTCAAGGAACATCAGTGTCAGATCGTACCATCCGTCGTTGTTTGAGCCAAAGTGGACTTCATGGGAGACTACCAAGGAGCACACCATTGTTGAAAACAAATCATAAAAAAGCCAGACTGGAATTTGCCAAGCTACATGTTGACAAGCCACAAAGCTTCTGGGAGAATGTCCTATGGATAGATGAGACAAAAATCGAAATTTTTGGCAAGGCACATCAGCTCTATGTTCACAGACGGAAAAATGAAGCATATCTTGAAAAGAACACTGTCCCTACTGTGAAACATGGAGGAGGCTCTGTTATGTTCTGGGGCTGCTTTGCTGTATCTGGCACAGGGCGTCTTGAATCTGTGCAGGGTACAATGAAATTTCAAGACTATCAGTTATTGTCCGTTATTATACTGTTCGTTTTTTTGCTTTTTTTGTTTCTGCTTTCTAAGCATGTGCAGATAAAAGGACAGTAATAACAGAAAGTATTGTCCATTAGCCATAGACTAATAAATAAATGTTATTGTTTGTATAATAAAAATATAAAAAAAAATAATAAAAATACTTTCTGTATCAGTTCCTCACAGGTTTCTGGATCTCTGCTTGCTGTCATTGATTCTGCTTACCTCTAGTGGATGAAATTTTGACCATGGTCATGTGATTTACCATCCATGGTCATGTGATGAACACAGAGGTGCACAGCTAGTTAATAGTCACAGCACAGTAATCAGACATATGCCTGGTAACGAGCTGTGCGCCTGTGTGCTCATCACATGACCATGGACGCAATGGCGTAAATAGGGATGGGCCCCAAGGCGACCATTTGACATGGTGCCCTCCCCCCCGCACAACCTCATTCCTGCACACAATATTATGCCTCATAGTGGCCCCTGCACACAGTATTATGCCCCATAGTGGTCCCTGCACACAGTATTATGCCAGAGCATAATGATCCAGTGGAGGATACAAACATAAAAAACAATGTTACTTACTTCTCCCTGACTCCGGCGCACTCCTCGCTACTTTCGTCCCTCTTCAATGTTGAACCAGACGTCACGTGAGCCAGGCCGGGATCATTATGCGTCGCATAATGACGTCGGCTGACGTCTGGGACGTCACCAAAGAGGCCCAAAGACTGCCGGAGTGCAGGAGAGGTAAGTAACAGTGTTTTTTATGTTCCCTTACCTCCCCTGGGCCTCCGGTCATTATACTCTGAGGTCTGAAAAGACCCCAGAGTATGATGATAGCAGTGTTTGTGGGGTTCACGGGTCCATGGCCTTACTTACCGATCCCCGGTCCTGTTCACAGCTGCCTCTGCTTCCACAGAAGTGGAAGTGCAGGCAGCCATGAGCAGCAGCGGGGATCGCTAAGTATATAGGGCCCGTTACCTGCTGGGGTTACTCCAGTAGGTAACGGCCTATTCAAAAAAAAGAAAAACATCAGGGTCCCGCTCGGCCCCCTAATGTCCCGGGCCCTGTGGTAGCAGCTACCGCTGCTACCCCGGTATTTACGCCACTGCATGGACGGTAAATCACAGCTACCGCTGCTACCTCGGTATTTACGCCACTGCATGGACGGTAAATCACATGACCATGGTCAGAATTTTATCCACTAGAAATAACAGAATGAATGACAGCAAGCAGAGATCTAGAAAACTGTGAGGAACTGTTAAAGTATATTGGAAAATTGTACAACTTTTTATTATACAAACAATAACATTTGTCTCTCAATACTGGTCTAACAGTGGCCAACCCCTTTAACATCGCTGTAATTGTAATGACCCACAGAATAAAGGTAACATGTTACATATGCTATACGCTGCACGGCCAAAAATTTTACTTTTCTGGTACCTTAGAGGCTCTGCAAATATGACATGGCATCCAGATACCAAACATCTAAATCTGCACTCCAAAAGCCACATAGTGCTCCTTCACATCTGTGCCCTGCTGTGCACATAAACTACACTCCTGAAGGAATTTATACAGGAGTGCAGTGAACATTTTTAACCCCCAAGTGTTCACTCATTTTCCAGACATGAATGTGCAGGTGATGGTTAATTGTGAAAATGGCAATTTTTCCAAGAATATTTATTTCTGTGTGCAATATGTTGTGACCAGCTAGTGTGAGAGACAAATGCTCCAAAAGCTGCTGTGCCTGGGATAACTGCTTAACAGTTTTTGGAGTGAGTGTCAGTCCGTCAAAAAATAGGACGTGTTTTATTTTTTTTTTTCCATTTTCATGGATCATTGAATTGATACAAGTCTATGAGAAATCAGTAAAAACAGACACAGCAGATTGTATCCACGGTTGTGTGAATATAGCTTTACTACAATTCTAATTGTTGGTATGCCTACACTGACATGAGCTTTCAGTGTTTCCTTGCCCTCAGCTCAGGACAGATAAGGAGGGATTATCTGTTTGGCCTGAGCTGGTGTTTCATGACAGTTGCTTCTGTTTAAATGCCTCTCTTAACCATGGATGTCAGGCTGGTCTAAACCAGAGAAAACCTGTCATGCAGTCAGGTTCTTCAACTAAACTCTACATTGACTATCAGGTTCATCCCTGAGGGCAAAATATATATTCAGTTCTACACATACAGGGAACACTGTATTATATCAAGAAGCTACAATTTGCTTGATGAGTTTATAAACAAATTATAAAGTAATAATTTATCACAAATGAATAAATAAAGAAATAAATGTTGTGTGTGATTTTACTCTCAGGAAAATATGTATTTTTCTTACATTCAATGTAATTTCTTAATTTTTTTTTTTCTCAAGAGCATTTTGTTGACTTTTGGGGTGAATGAGGCAGATTTATTATGCCTTGTACACCATTTTTCTGGCTCAGGGCCCATTCTGGAGCAGAGGGTGGGGGGCTCAGGCTTCAGTAAAGCTGCCATGGGAGCGACGTAGGCAGGAAACAGAGGTAGATGGCACCTGAGGCAGAGGAGGTCATAATGTAAAGGAGCTGGCCTGTCACCGCTTGATGGGCACAACCTCTATTTTCATTCTTTGAGTGAGGCATTCCCATTTGCACTATGGAGCTAACCCAGAACAAGATGTGCGGCAAAGATAAGAATGTGAACATAGAGGATGCACTGTTTTTTTGCAGCCTACGATTGTGAGGATGACCTCAACCGTGGGAAACCTATTCGAGGAAGGACAAAAGCACGCAGTTTGTCTGAGTCTCCAGAACCTGGAAGCACCAAGGAATTCAGGAGAACAAGATCCATGCATGGACCATGCCCAGAAACTACATTCGGACCAAAGGCCTGTATGCTGCAGAATCCAAAAGCGATCATGAATATTCAGGAACCTTCCATCCAGCTACTCACATGGAAAAAGCTGCCCTAAAGTGTGCTGGTGATCAAGGTCAGAGACGCCAGTCTGCTGCAGACCTTCAAAGAACTCTGTGTTCCCTACAGAGCAGAAGAACATGATTGTTTATGTAGCGAAGAAGGTCCTGGAGGACCCGGCCATTGTGAACGACGAGAATTTTGGACCAGTTAAGAAGACGTTTTGCACCATTTTTCTGGGGTACAAGGCATAAAAAGCGGCAAAATTTTGCATAAAAACATTGTGACTTTTTAAAATCTGTACCGCCGTTAGCACTTTCCCAAAACAGGATATGACAAAGGCAATGGTCCTGACAAATTCATCATAATTTACACCAGAAATCTGGCGTAAATAATGGGAAATGTACACTAGCTCAGCATGCACCATATCATACATGAGGTGCACCACCCTTCACTGACTCCAAGACTATGGAGACTGGCCCAATGTGTCTGAAAGCATTATGGGAAGTGTGGGAATTGTGTTGGGTCCCTGTTGGAGGAGGTTGTACGTTGGAGGGAAGGTGCCTGAGAGAATTGTAGGGGACCCAGTCTTTCCTGGTTATGCCCCTGGTTTAGAGCATTTTGACATACCGTGACTAGCTGGGCCTCACTCTCCCTCAGCAAACTAGGCGGGAATGATAAAGCTCACCAACATCGCTTAGACCTCATTTCACTTTCTGGTATTTTACACATTACTGACTGAAAGTAGTCATATGACATTCCAGCTGGTACAGTCTACACCCACGATAAAGCAGGGCCTGACTGGCAGCCACCCATCCCCAGCTTCCTGTACAGAGCGTGTATGTGTATGGCAGGGACTGCCTTCCATAGCGTCAGTGTGGTGCGGGAAGGCGTGACTGCCGGTGTGAGCTGAGGGGGAGGGACACTTCTCTTGTCATATGGGACACAAGCATCCTGTGTGGGAATATGCCGGGCTCTTACGATTGCCCACAGACTTGGTAAAGTTTTAAGGACTGCTTAGGGAAATCTTCTCAAGGTACCAAGCATGAAGCTCATCGGCAGGGCTGGTCGGGAGAGTGCCACGTTGCCGATAAGGTATGAGGGAGGCTCTGGAGTGGCAGAACGTGTTCAGTAGCAGGTATAGAGACTAAGGAGATCACTGGCTTATGTGTACACGTTGTGAGGAGCTTGTGCCATGTAACTTCAATGCCAGACAGGCAGGAAAGGTCTCTATTATCTGCTGTATGTACGAGTCGCCTGCCTCTCTAAGGTTTATGGCTTGTGTGTGCCATCTGTTTTACTTTGCCCAGTGCCCTGGATTCAATGGCGGTATAAAGGAACAGGAAATAGTTGTTAAATAGCTGAATTGAGTAATGGCATATGCATAGTACTGGATGATCAAACAGAAAAAATTGACACAAGGCCATATGGAGAATATAGGAATTCCGTTTTCCTTATGGTAGCCCCTCTGTGTTTGCTGTGCTTTCTGATGTCATCCTTAATAGGTCCAGATGAACCCTGCTCCACTGGTGGCTACAGGTTTTGCTGTCTGACATACAACAACCAGTTCTGGTGCTAAATTTTAATTGTCCGTGCTTGACAATACTTGTGAAATATCAACCGGTTAATATGTGCTGCCATCACAGCATAGCTATATGTGTGTGTGTGTGTGTGTGTGTGTGTGTATATATATATATATATATATATATATATATATATATATGGGACAGTGCCCTGATTATCGCCACGTCTGGGTAATCCATATGTGGATTTGTTGTCTTTGCCATCCTCAATCATCCTGTTTACAGAGATTTGTCTGATACATTAATCACTTGCCTTACATAAACATGGAGCATGGAGGAACTGTATAGCTTGTCTAATATTGTGTCATATCGACACTAGAATGTGACATCAGCGGTTGTATGAACTCAAGTGACATTCATGTGTGTCCTTTTATCCTACTACATAACATGCCACTCATATCATGGTAACTCAGTTCTATAGTGTTGTGTAGTCTGTACATTTTGTGCTACATTTTGAGGAACACCCCACACAGACCTGTAACAAAAAGTGTCATTTGTACACTGAGTGACAGATCTGTGTTGCCCCTTTTATGACCAGTGACCTGATGACACCACAGAACAGTCCACACCAGATAGCTCAATATTGTGAAGATAATTATGAAGACTAGTTCTGCTCCTCTCATTGGTGGTCCTATTTTGGGTATTAAGTAAGACTACAGTGGAAGCAAAGTCTGTTGGTTCCCAATAAAGTACACTACGCCTGGTGATCAGAACCGATTCTTCCCCCTTTTTCTCAACATGTTATTAAATCTTTATTTTTTTAAACTTTAAAAGAAACTTTGCATGTTTTGGCTGTCATTTGTACTGGTTTGTTTAAAGTATAGTTTAAGACTTTCCTGCTACATTCTTGTGTTAATTTCTTCGTTATATTTAGTATTTCTCCAGATTCATCATTGAGCACGGTGAAAATAAAGAAGGGCAAAAAAAGACTTGCAGACATAAAGTCATTCAGCCTTGAGGAACCTCTCCAGGTGGATGGTGGTGAGAAGGTTGGAAACTTGATCAGGTGTGAGCATGTAAAAATCAAAAAAGTAATGTTTAAACTGACCATGTAAAATATATGTTAATAATATATTATGCATTTTTTGTTTCTCTAGTTGGCTAGTAAGCTTCAAGTTATAGAGTGCTTTACTGTCAGCAATGCGTAAAGTCATAAATACAGCTGGAGAGGGATCCTTGTGAACGTGCTGGCAAGTACATTCTCAGGGCTTATGCACATGGCCGTGTGCACAGTCATTGTGCTAGCTGTGTTTTCCACGGCTAGCACACTGACCCATTTATATTTATGGCCCCATACATACATCCGTGTATTTTCACAAAGTCCGGTGTATGGGGCCAGGAGCAAAACTTAGGACAGGTCCTATTCCTTTCCATTTTGCAGCCCATTCTCACTGGCTTGAATGAATGGACAGCGGAGGCACGGGCAGCACACGGATATCATCCATGTGCCATTTGTGCTAATGAATCACCTTAGTTGCCTTAGGACAGGTTTTCGTTTACTTTTCTCTTCTTTCTGGCTACAGACCCATCCCGCATGGAATGACAGAGAAAATCTGTGACTTACCAACAGACAGTTGATGCAAGAAGGTTAGCCTACATTCACAAGCACATCATAACCCTCCGTGTGATGGGCGTTTTTTTTAATGGCCATCACAAAGATGCAATAAAATCCATTCATGTGAATGGGGCTATTCACAGGACAGATTTTTCTTTTTTTTTTTTTTGACAGTCTGTTTTAAAAGTAGGTCTTGTTCTCGTGTTTTTTTTTTTTTTTTTTCCATTTTCACAGATCCCTCCCCCATTACATTAAAATGTATGAGGGATCCGTGAAAACGGGTAGCCCTCAGGTTCAAAGTGTTTTCCACAACTTTCTTGTAAATCCAGGCTTAGACAGACACAAATGAAACTTGTTTGCAGACAGAAAAACATAATATGGTCTGGCTATGCATTAGGTTATATTCACACAACTAAACCCAGACTCAGCCGAGTGAGTGCAGGATCTGTGCGGCTCCTGTATTTTTTTTTCAAGGGCCCATTCCCCTCAGTGGATGAATTGGGTCTATGAAAACTGTCTCAATAGCCTGATCCAGGCCCCACATGGCCTATGACATCTGCCATCTGAATGGCATCTTAAACTGAGGATTCTGGGCACTGCAGGGGCAGATGCTATAAAATTTATGCAACAATAAGAATGATTTCCATCTTGTACTGTAAATAACCCTCCTACAGAGGCAAATTAAATGCTACATTCGTAGCATTAAGAAGATTGTGTTGCCAGTATTTTTGTTTCAGAAACGCATTTCAAAATAGACAATATAATTGACATTCACCTTAGCAATTGCTATGCCGCTTCTGTTCTAACGCTTACAGAGTCCCCACTGGACTCTACTTCATGGACCTGTCTCAACACACATGAAATGCCTGGGAATGACTGTTCAGCCAGTCATTGGTTGAGTTGGTTCAACACTGCAGTAAGTGATTGGCTGAGTTGGCATTTCCTGTGTTGTTGAGATGAGACCAGTGGTAAGCATTGGAACAGAAGTGATGCAGGCCTCAGGTGAGAATGACTTTTTTAAATTTGCTATGGCATTCTGAGACTTAAAAAAATATTGGTTGGAAACCACTTTAAGGCTAAGGTCCCATGTGGCGGGCCACAGCAAAAAAGCGCTGCGGAAAAGACCGCAGCGGAATTACATTGAGTTTTTCTCCACAGCTTTTTTCACAAAGTCTGCAGTTTTCCTCTGCAGACTTTCTGCTTCCTTTATACCTATACGGAAACCACCAGCATTTCCGTCGATATAATTGACACGCTGTGACTTACAAAAATGCGATGGTTTTTAAAATCATAGCATGTCTGCTGCGGATTTTTTTTTCTGCAATGTGTGGATTGGATTAGCCAGAATCCCTTCCATTTTACAGGTACTGTAACATGCCGTGGCCAAATCATGGCTTTTAGCCCGGGGGCCCCAGGTGGCGCAAACGCTGCAGAAAAAAAAGTGGCGTTTTACAGTCACAGCAAAGTGGATGGGATTCTAGCAAATCCCATTCCCACTTTGCGGTTAAATACGCAGTGTGGACTTGTGGCAATTTTCCAAAACCGTCATGGTTTTGGAAATCGCAGCATGTCAATTATATCTACGGTGGTTTCCCTATAGCTATAATTGAAGCAGAAAGTCCGCAGAGGAAACCTCAGTGAACTTTGTTTGCAAAGCGCTGTGGGAAGAACCGCGAGGCTAAGGCCTCATGTAGCAAGCCACAGCCAAAAAACACAGCAGAAAAGACCGCAGCGGAAATACATCGCAGTTTTTTCCACAGCGTTTTTCACAGTCCGCAAAGGAAAACTCCTTCTGTTTCTATTATATTTATATGGAAACCGCCAGCGTTTCCGTAGGTATAATTGACATGCTGTGATTTTCAAAAACGCAGCGTTCATAAATCAGGAAGGCCCAAGAAACATTTGCAAGATTTCTATAACTAGTACCATTGGAACACATTTTTCTCAGTTGGCAGAAAATATAAGAACTTCCTATATATTTGCCATTCCTTTTGTAGCCATACTGGACTTTGGCTCAAAAAAAATTGCTGGAAAATCTACAACAAAAAAAGCTTTGTTTCCGCAATGTGGGGTCTTAGAGTGGTTCACAATGTCAACACACCAGAGAAAAGACATTTTGAATTTTTTATTTACTTTTGCTACTGTGATTTTCTTACAACTGTTCCATGATCACATTAGATTAACATGCAGGTTTTACCACAATATATATTTTTTGTGATTGCAGTCTCACCAGCATTTCTGACATAATTGTGCACATGGTGTAAGGCGTAATACACATGGTCTTGTTTCTACAGTAGCAGCCTGTCTTATAGTGGACAGTACTTGACCCATATTATCTATGATGCACTACTTGACACAGAACTAAGTTTGTATTATCTCTTATCGGAAAACTCACTTCGATATATGGCATCTGATTTGAGAATGCTGCAATCTTTGTTTTGTTTCATTAATGCAGATGCTGTTTTTAAAAGTATTTGAGTGCCACAATATTTTATCTGGAGATATGCATAAGTATATTGCAATGCATTAACACCATATTCAGGACCTATGTGATACAAATGTCAAATAAAGAATGTTCATAAGGCCTTATAGTCCCTGACATTTGTTGCCTGACATGTCAAAGGAACAAATTTAAATTTCCAATATTATTTGTGTATTTGTTAACAATACAAAAAGATGTGTAAATGACCACGGCTCTAATTCCTCTTTATGCTCTCCTTCAATGATCTCTATTCTCCACTCCACACTTTATTTAATTGTAATGTAACTTTTCTTTCAGGTCAAAAACCTATGACCAGCCTTCATCTCTGAGGACAACAGATATTGACCCTTCAGTAGACAGGCGCCGTTCTATCACTAGCAATGTAAGGATATACATTGGAAAAAAAAATTTTATCTATACTTTTCACTCTTGCAGATATCCAAATCCTAGTCTAGGTTTAAACTGTCCAAAAATTAGACAGTTTAAACCTAGACTAGAAGTCTTAAAATTCATCTTGTATCACAATGGCTGGTACTGGATGATAAATCTGGTGCATTTTTACAGAGACTAGTCAAGGTTTATACCATCTATTGGTTGACTTCCATGCCAGAAATTTGTGCCAGTATTTTGCAGGTCAGAGATCGCAGAAGAAACATAGGTTTACCCCGCATTCACATGACTGAGTTTCATCTGTGAAACCCAGCCTGTGTGTTGGCTGGATTTAGCCATCTGAACAGTGTGCCAGGAGAGGGACTCCTAGCATAATGGTTATCTATGAGCCTAGGAGTCCCTGCCTTCCATCATCATACTGTCCCCTAATGATTTATATATTCATTTTTTTTTAAATATTTTTGCTTTGAATATTTCAGCTGCCGAAACATAATCTTACATTCCACAAGATATTCCGTGAAGTTTCAGAAGATGAAGACTTAAAGGATAGTAAGTATACCATACTTTTTTTTTTTTTTTTTTACTCCTTTATCATCTTTACTTGTTAACCACATAACGACCAGAATGTTTCAGAACAGGCACTTTTTACAGGTTTTGCACTCTTTTAAGACAATGGGGGAGATGTTTTATTATTCTACACCAGTTTTATATTGTAAAAAAAAAAGCACAAACCTTGCATACTATTACTGATTTCTAAATGAAAAATAAAATCTTAACCATTTTCTTAGATACTAGTCTATTGCTGAAAATCTGATACTGTAATCTATCTAACCAAAGAACCATTCAGATGGTAGGATGCTTAGAATGATATATTGTATTTTCTGTACAGGAACTCTCTAAGCAGTCACTGAGGGTGCATTCCCCCATGTGAAGATGTCTCAGCATATTGTAAAGTTATTTTGTTGTAGAAATCTGTGCCAATTTGGTGACCCCATTATATGAGGCTGTTCCATCAGAAGATTATTTTGACTGACTTTCCCATTTAAATTACAGTAAAATAATTATATGCTGTACATCCATAGGTTTTACTTGTGCTCTCCAAAGAGAGGTCTTGTACCATGGACGGCTATATATCTCCTACAACTACTTAGGATTTTTTTTGCAGTATGCTTCGCAAGGAAATAAAGGTGGGTTTCTATAGTGCAATGGTCATTTGAACACATAATTTTATGACAGTTTGTTAATAAATTGCTTGTCACAAGTTCACTGGTTGTCTTTTGCTAAGTGTTACCATTAGTTTCCATTATTACATGCTACATTTTGAAAACTTACTGCTTTATCAAGAGTATAAATATAGTATGCTCCAAACTGCTGTTTACAATTAAATAATACTTGCATGACAATGGTAATACTCACAAGGTTTCCTGAAAGCTGTGAGCTTTGCAATCTGTCCTACTATAGAACCTATTCTATTGTATTCCATTATCATAGCGCAAATGGCAGAGCATTGTGTGTTTTAAAATCAGCAGGATCTCTAAGTAGACTAGGGAGTTAGAGAAACTGGTGCACTTTGCATTACATTGTAAATACAGCTCTGTGCTGTTGCTTAAGGCCTCCTGCACACGACCAAAGTGGATTTACTGCCCGCAATCTGTAAAAAAAAAAAAAAAAAAAAAAAAACTTGCTTGATAATTTGCAGTTTTTGAATATGGCACGGACACATGGTCGTTTGTCTGGGCCCATAGAAATGAGACCGTACTTTTATCCACAATTTTGATTTTCGCAATTGTGGATAAAAACTACAGTTGTGTGCATGAAACCTAAGTGTTTGATTTTGTATGAATGTGTTTTCATGGAGTTTGATTCAATATATTTGAATAACAGAAAATTGGAAATACTTTGTGCTGTAACAGTTTTCTGTATTCTATGAATAACTAATATATGAAGCAGCAGTATTTGTGTCTCCATGGATATGATAAAGCTAACTGAGCACTGTAAAAGCAAAATAAGAAACATGTGAGTGTAAAGTACAAGTAGTATTACTTTATTTTTATTGTGCCTAAATTCACATACATCTTCTTAATTTGTGAACTCCCATTTTTATTTTATGTTTTTGTTAAAAAGCTTATATTTATTTTTGTACAGGTCTTGATTCCTGTTAGTTCAGTGATTATTGTTAAAAAGGCAAACACAGCTTTACTGGTTCCTAATGCACTGAGTGTTCGAACCATTGATGGGGACAAGGTGAGTGTATCTAAAATACAACTTCCTGTATGTTAAATGGGCTAATTTTTTCAACAGTTTGTATTATTGGTGGCAACACAGTACAAGAAAGTCTTAGGAATTCCTGATCTAAATATATATGATCGCCTTTGCTGGGGCCAGAGAACATTTGTCTAGTGTTCTGATTCTTTGACACTAGGTTCACACCTGCGTTCGGGTTTCCATTCGTGGGATCCGCTTGGGGACCCCACGAACGGAAACATAATCCGCTTAAAAAAGCAGTTACCCGCGGAAAACACTATAATGGGGTCCGTCAGGTGTCTGCCCAATTTCCATCTGACAAATGCGGAAAAATGTTGAGAGAAAAGTCCTGCTTACAGGACTTTTCTCTCTGCATTTTTAAAGCGGAATGGGAATGGATTCCCCAAGCAGAGATCAGACGCAAGTGTGAACCTAGCCTGACAGATCAAAACAAGTAGTAGTGTGACAAGTGGCCTTACATGTGCATTTACATGTAAAATGTTGCAGGTATACAGAAAATATAACAAAACCGCAGCAAAAGAAAATCCTGGCCTGTCTGGCAGTTACTAAACATTAAACATCCCTGCTGGGGTGTGTGTGTGTGTGTGTGTGTATATTATATATAATTACAATCTTAAACATTGAACTTGCAAGAAGGAAATCACAGGGTCGAGAGACATGTTTATGATAAGCAAATTCTAAAAAAAAATTTCAATAAAATATTGAAAACCTTGGTCTCAAGACCAATCTCTGGCAATCATTGCATCTGAGACAAAAGGGGACTCATCACTGGAGAAAATAGTCCTACATTCCAGACTCCATTGCTGTCTTGCTGTGTACTACCATGACAGCCTTTGAGAGCGATGGTGTGAGGTCAGTGGAACACCTGTAGCTGGCTCATAGCTCAGTGTTGTTCTAATAGTTTGTTTGTGATGCCCAATCTCACTTGTAGTACAAAATGGATTTCTACACGGCATTCTTACAATCAGATGTTCCGTCAGTGCAGAGGTTTGCCTTTGCTCCCCTAGTTCTGTCATTCCAGTTTGTTGTTGTTCTCCCAACCACTGAGAAACATAAAACAAAAAGAGTACTGACGGTTTAGTGATTGCAGTGATAAACCAAGGTCTCTTGGCTCAAGGATTCTGTCCCTCCCCGCTTGCAACAAGTGGCAATAACTCACACATTGACAAACAGGAGGTAAGAAACTTTGCTTTCAATCTAGCTTTTATGCCACAGATTGGAACTAGGTGCTTAAAAATTTGATCACTTGCAGATCTTAGTGACACCTGCTACTCGATTTTTTTATAACCTTATGGCTTGTCCTTCAATTGTTGCAATTTTGATGTTGAGGAGTATGTGTGTACATATAATAAATGTGTGTGTGTGTGTAAACAAATAATCATACTTTTGTGAATATATTGGTATAATATTGTAAATATGTTGATTTTATGCATAAAAACATGTTTTCAGTGTTATTTATTGTAGCCATTAATATCGCTTCTTCATTTTCAAACCTGGTATGGAAAAAAAGGACTCTTATTGTTGGTATTTTTTTATATTTTTACTGTATTTCTGTTTTCTCCCCAGTATCTCTTTGGGTCTCTGCGAAACAGAGAAATGTGCTACCATGCAGTTCGCTCTGTGTGTATGCATCTTCAGGTAAGTATTTAGTTACTTCATCACCTCTTCACGCAATCTGTAATAAACTGGCAAAAGGTTTCAATCCATCCACTGTAGTACTAATACAAACATTTTCAATTTTGTACATTGAAAAGCATTACATGCAGTGGAAAGAAAACTAAAAATGGCATTGCATGTACAGTAGGTGATTTCAAACTACCCTACTAGCTAAACACAAATCCTACAACACAATTTTATACAGATTGACAGCTATTTGTTTGTTGTGGTTTTTTTTTTTGTTTGTTTTTTTTTTTGCACAAACTATATGACTACTGGTTGAGTCTCAGTCTGGAAAAATGGGGCAACTGTTATCGTACTGTTAATTTCAGTACTACTATTAATGTAACACTATCAAGAGATTGTGCTGGGGCATTTTGTTAGCTCAGTGGTTAGCACTGTAACCGTGCAGCACTGGGATCTAGGATTCAATTCTAACCAAGCACAACATCTGCTTGGAAACTTATATCTTCATCCTGTGTGTATGTGGATTTCCAATGACTATTTGTTTTTTACCCACACTCAAAAAACATGTTGCGATGTAACTATAGTAGTAATAAAATATATAATGTAAAACAAAAATATTGGTTTAATCATATAATAGGATTATTTTTATTTTACTTTTCAGTCTGTTAAAATATACTGTATAAGGCTACATTTACCATATTACAGCCTGTTTTGAAGTGTGAGAAGTCATTCTGCCAGTTTTACAGTCTATTGTTCTGATCATGTGACAGATCAGAACAACAGAGTGTAAACTAGTAGTGTGAAAAGCGGCCTGACGCTAGGTTCACACTGGTATTTGGGTTTCTTTTCGGGGGAAACCTAATGCCCCCAAAAAAGCGGTTACTGGCGGAAACCTGCGGACCCCATAGACTATAATGGGGTCCACTCAGTTTTTCGCCCGAAAAAGGGCAAAAAAATGCGGAGAGAAAAGCGCTGCTTGCAGCGTTTTCTTCTCTGCATTTAAGCAGAATGGGGAACGGAATCCCCCAAGCGTTCAGGCGCAGGTGTGAACCTAGTCTTACATGTGCATTTAATACATAATTTTCTTTGTACTGGTTCAGTACCATTCATTTGCATTTCTCTGCTTATTTTTCTGGTAAAGGATGGCAGTACTTGTACCACTCCATCAGCAGTTTCTATAGAAGCAAGTTCAGAACAGAACAGCAAAATTCTGGTAAGGAATTTATAGCAAACGGAAAGTTAAAATTGGCTTAGGGATGAATATTGTAAGACAGGGGTGTCAAACTCATTTTCTCCGGAAGCCACTTCAGCCTCACGGGGTACCTTGAAGGACCAAGATTATTTTACACATGTATAAAAGTAACTTCTCCTTAACAGTTAAGCAAGCTATTAAGGAGTAGTTACATTTGTACATTACTACTGTTACAATCAGCCCTTTGAGGGCAACCAGGAAGAACATAATGTATTGTTAAAACCTAAAAATCATGTTACATACTATCCTCATCCTTTTCTGAATATATCAAAAATTAAGCACTATACAAATACCTTTTACCCCTGCAAACGGTATTATGCTCTATAGTTGCCTCTGCACACGGTATTACGCTCCATAGTTGCCCCTGCACACGGTATTATGCTCCATAGTGGCCCCTGCACACGGTATTATGCTCAATAGTTGCCCCTGCACACGGTATTATGCTCAATAGTTGCCCCTGCTCACGGTATTATGCTCCATAGTGGCCACTGCACACGTTATTATGCTCCATAGTGGCCCCTGCAATCGGTATTATGCTCCTTAGTGGCCCCTGCATTGGTATTATGCTCCTTAGTGGCCCCTGCAAACGGTATTATGGTCCATAGTGGCCCCTGCACATAGTATTATACCCCATAGTGACCCCCCACCCATGAACTATTGTTATACTCTGGGGTCTTTTCAGACCCCAGAGTATAAAGATCGGAGACCCAGGTGGTGACAAACATAAAACCAGTGTTACTTACCTGGGCCCCGGTGCGCTCCCTGCATTCGGCCTTCTTCAATGTCACACAGACCGGCGTCGCGACATAATGACGTCGGCCTGGCTCACGTGACGCCTGGGACGTCACCAAAGAAGGCTGAAGCCTTCTGGGAGTAACATCGGATCGCCGGAGAGGTGAGTAACACAGGTTTTTATGTTTATCACCTCCCCTGGGTCTCCGATTATTATACTCCGGGGTCTTAAAAGACCCCGAAGTATAATAATAGTAGTATTTGATCGGGTTCGCTGGCCGCGGCCTCACTTACCGAAGCCCGCTCCTGCACACAGCCGCTTCTTCGTCCCATAGCAGAAGGGGAAGAGGGGGCGGCCACAACCAGCAGCGGGGATCGGTAAGTAAATAGACTTACGTGCCGGGGATACTCCAGCAGGCAACGGCCTATTTATATAATCTATATCTATCTATATATATATATATATATATATATATATATATATATATATATATATAAAATTATCCTCACTTACCTCCGACGCCTTGATGTAGCTGCGGCCTCCTCCTCTTCTTATCCGCGACGTCTGCGTGTCAGCGTAGGCGGCGTGATGACGTCATTGTATCGCCGCCTGCACTGACATGCAGAGGTCTCGTAAACCAGCCCAGGACAGGTATCGCGCAGCTTTGTTTTTTTTTTTTTTTTTTTTTTAGCGGCCTGTCCTGGGCTGGTTTACATTACATAGACAATAAAAAATGCCGCGGCCCTGCGGGCCAGATAAGTGCCAGGCCGGATAACAGAAGGCAGCGGGCCGGATTCGGCCCGCAGGTCTTGTGTTTGACACCTGTGTTGTAAGACCTTCCAGATCCTGGGAATTGTAAAATTTTGTTTTTTATCACCGTAAATGTGATACCTTCTGCTTTTCTTGCAGAATTCCAGCCATTCTGACCTGGAACAGACACCGCATGAATCAGACAGTACAGAGACCTGCACAAAAGAAGCAGGTGAATAAAAGAGTGAATATTTTTATTACTGACGTGTATATTTTCAAGAATGTACATAACATTGGTAAACTTAGCCAGTTAGTATATTGTTAAACACTAACAATCTTACCTTCTTTGTCACTAAGAAAAGATGCAATAGATTTATCAATATGTTGTAAGGGGGAAACTTCAAGAAGATCCTTAAGGCTAAGACCCCACATAGCGGGCTGCAGCAAAAACCACTGCGGAAAAAAAATGTGGCGGCAGGTATAATTGTGGTTTTGGAAATCGCAGCATGTTTGCTGTGCGTATTTTTCCACAATGTGTGGATGGGATTTGCTAGAATCCCATCCACTTTGCAGGGACTGTAAAACACTGGCTTTTTTTTTTTTTTGTTTTGTTTTTTTCTGCCGCAGCAGCCAAACCACAGCGTTTACGCCGTGTGGGGCCTCGGCCTAAAAGGAGACTTGCAAAAAAATGTTTAGAACAGTTTTACTATGTCTTGAGTCTGGGACACAGTCAAGATGGATGTCACAGGGAGCCACTTGTCAGTCACAGCTTGGCAACAAATTCATCATTTCTAAGAATTCTGTCACATTGGACAAAACTGGTCAGACTAGACTTATATCTCTGGCTGTCCTATATCCAATAGAATTAGAGACATTTATGATGAACCTTGTTGCCTAACAGAAATCAAATTAGTGCCAGCCTTTTTACAGTCTTTTATCACTAATACAGTATTAGCAAATAGTTGATGTACAAGTGATACTGCATTTTCTTTATTTTTACAGTAGCATTCCATTTAACATACCCATTTGACAGAAAAACAACCACCTGTGACATCCATACACTCTAATAGGACATATGAAAAGGGTTTGTCTTGAGACAATTCATTTTAAAGAGTAAATGTTGTTTTAAATGTTTATTTCTCAGAAATCAGTAGTGCTGGCAAATATAATAAACTTTATCAGTTATCAGAGAAAAATATAGATTTCACTACTTCTCTGACTCTTTCCCTACTTCCTCCTAATCTACTCAATTCACTGCCAGATCTGTCTTTGGCATGATCGGTGCCACCACCTGGCAAACCCAGGCAAGTGCTGTGGCTAATCAGCATCCGCAATGAGCGCTTCCATCAATACAGATGGAAGTGCTGATAGCATTGGTAATGGACTGGGTGAGTGGTGAGTACAAATTTCATAATTACTCACTACTTCTTGAACCCGTGCGCTTCACCTGCTGCGGCACACATAACACTGTCAGTACCAAATCAGGGAAGGGGTGGGTATAATAAGTCATATAAGGGGCTTAGTAAGGGATCCATTATACTGTGTGAGTCTTAGTTACAGAAGACCTATAGCGATTCCAGCAGGTGTGTTGCAGGAAAAAACACCCAATTTTGGATGTTTTTTTTGCTGCAGTGGCTTTAGAGTAACACATTGCTGCCACATGAGTTATGTAACAAAGGAGCTGACTGAGGTTCTGTCTTCCAAAGACTTGCACAAATCTAGAGCATGGGTTATTGTTCAGAAACAGATCAAATTATATAAAAGTATATGGAGGTGGAGGAGCCAAGTGAGAAAGCGACACAGATGTCCTCTTATGGGTTAAATAAATTTTTAGCAAAATTTTAGCTGTGTTTAGCAGCACTGAGCTATATTAATGCAAAGAAAGCTCTAGTGAGATGGCTATATTGCTTTTATCTGCAGCATGTACATTGTGTATGTGTATTTCAGTTTCTCATTCACTCTGCTATTCTCCCCCCCTCCCCTCTCCATAGACTTCTATGAATTGCACCCTATCTTCACTGAAGATGGGTCTGAGCAGTGAATTGAACACTTAGGCAGGTGGGAGAGTAGGAGCATTTTCTTTGAGAAGGTGTATTGCACAATTTCTTATATTCAATTGTACTATTGATTTATGCCTTCCATGTACACTTCCATATTATAGATCTGTATTGTATGAGCCCATACTGTACCTTCATGAGCCTCCCATATATTGATTGCTTTTTATAGCAGCTGCTTATCTCCTCTTTTGAACTAACGTGCATTGGATTCATTGTAGAACATAGCTGCCAGCCAAATAGTCATGTATGTGATCACTATTATTAAAGAAAAAGAGCTTTTTTTTTTTTTTTTGACAAACTCTGTAATTACTCAGTGCCATTATATGTGAGATAAAATTGAATAAAGCCACACAGTACAATTACAGAACCATTTAAAAAAGACTCAACAATTTCCAGTACCCCAGCCTCTATACTCTTCCCCCACACACAGCCCATCATCCTAAGCAAAACATAAGAGGTCCTTGTTAACCCATTTGGGGCAATTACTTTATCAGTTCCTTTCGTCTGGTGGCATTATCCATCTACAGTTACAGCCTATGTATGAAGAGCTTTAATGTGTCTCACATAGTGTGCTTGTGTAGTCAGTGTTTAATTATTTCCAAAGTATTCATAGGTTCTGGTTTAATTACTTTTTTTTTTGTCCACAGTATATATATATATATATATATATATATATATATATATATATATATATATAAAACTGTGGAGAGAAAAAAAAACATACACCCTGTTACCACTTTTAATTAACTCAATTTTATATATACAGTGGGGGAAAAAAAAAGTATTTAGTCAGCCACCAATTGTGCAAGTTCTCCCACATAAAAAGATGAGAGGCCTGTAATTGTCATCATAGGTAGACCTCAACAATGAGCGACAAAAGGAGAAAACATATCTAGAAAATCACATTGTCTGATTTTGAAAGAATTTATTTGCAAATTATGGTGGAAAATAAGTATTTGGTCACCTACAAACAAGCAAGATTTCTGGCTCTCACAGACCTGTAACTTCTTCTTTAAGAGGCTCCTCTGTCCTCCACTCATTACCTGTAGTAATGGCACCTGTTTGAAATTACAGGCCTCTCTCATCTTTTTAAGTGGGAGAACTTGCACAATTGGTGGCTGACTAAATATTTTTTTTTTCCCCACTGTAAATGCTATCAGTTTAACACTCGCTACAACACTACTTGAATGGCAGTGGCTATGTACATAATTTAATCAATACTTGCTTTTAGTTTGGAAATTAGTAATTTTCCATTGCTTACATTGTTGACCTACACTGATTCATGTTGCTTTTGGGAAATGTTGGCAGAGTAAGTGAAGTTTCAGAAGTACTTTAAAGTAGTGGTATAGTACATTGATTTAAAAAAAAAAAAAAAAAACTAACGGCAATTACACTTCTACAGATGATGTATATTTGATACAAAATCGTATAAGAGCCATTAGCAGTGAAGTGGATGGGCAAGTGCAAGATAATTTTCTAAATGGTGAGTGTAATTTTGCCAAAAAAAAATCTAGACACATTATCAAGCTATAATCTGTAACTTACAACGCAATATCCTGTCCATATTGTATGCTATACTATATAAATTTCTAGATGTCAAAATGCTACTTCACACTTTAGTATTACTGTCAGAAAGTCAGTGCTTTGGTAACCCAGAGTTATGTCCAAAACATTCTGACGTATTGGAAATCTGAAAATTCCTGATAACAGTTAAAAGTGCAGTCATCCTTCATGGTAAACACCAACTAGTCCTAATGAAAATTGACTGGACTTTTGCATTCAAGCTCAACATGAAAATGTGGACAAGATCCAGAATATATAAGTTTAAAGCGTTAAGTGTGTCTTTTTATTTTTCTGAAAAATAGGGGATATTTGTCAAGAGAAGATGGCTTCTGACAACAGCCACACACAATGGGAAGACCATAGGGCTGTTAATATTCTGCTTGTTATCTACATGCTGTTGTGAGTCATTATTTAAATTACTATTATATATTCGTGGATCTGCTTTATCTTGACATGTTGATACCCTTGTGTTTACAGTGTAAAATAATTACTTATTTCTTTATCTTCAATCAGGGTTTTAGTACTACTCTTCTCATCAGGGTATATTGGGTTGCGTATTATGGAGCTGGAGAACCAGCTGAACATTTTGGGAGCTTGGCCAAAAGGAGATGATGCTTCGGGGTTAGTATGTCTTGTTGTTTTTTTTAAACTCGGTTTATTGAACAATCGCACAACAATTTACACATCAATAGTACAAGCTTAAAAAGGAATAACAAAGGACATATTCTAGAAGTTGTACAAAGACATATCAGAAACTAGACAAAAAGAACCAAAACAGTGCTGCATAGTCCATGGTAGATGTAAATATCAGATACAAATCGTCCAGGAGAGAATCCAGGCAAGGGAGCCGAAAGAAACACAGAGTCCAAATCAACCTGTAGGGAGCAAAGGCATATACAAAAACCCCACACATATACAAACAAGATATCCTAATAAATACTTCCTATGGCAGAACTCCAGGGAAACTCAGTAGATAATAAGGAAAATACTATACAACTGAAACTGGACACTCCTTCCTGCGTCTAAGCAGTGAGTGTGTGCAGGGCATTACGAAATGATGGGGCTGTGTATAGAGTCAGAGGTGAGTCACACCAAGAGCCCCAAACCTTCCGAAATTTTTCAGGGCAACCTCTGCCTTTATATACTATTTTATTATAAGGGATAATGGAATTTACCAATTTCCTCCACATGGATAGGGAGGAGGGGCGAGGATCCATCCAGCGCAAGGCAATAGCCTTCCTGGCTAGGAAAAGGGATTCTCGAAGAAAGATGCGAGTATGATGGGGCCATATTTCCTCATCCAGGATACCAAACAGACAAATTTCAGGCGAACATGGAATTGGGGTCCCCAGTATGTCTGATAATAAGTTCACGACCTCAGTCCAAAATGCTTTAATTATAGGACACTCCCATATCGTATGCCAAAAATCACAATATCTAGCAGTGCACCGTAAACATCCAGGATGTTGTAGCCGTCCCATTTTATGCAGACGTGCAGGGGTCAAGTAACTTTGATTCAAAATGTTTACTTGTATAAGCTTATTATTAGCGGCTGGGGAGACAAACTGTGCCGACTCCAAAAGGTCAGAAAATGTCTCGTCTGTGAGAGCAGGGATAAGAGTGCGCCATTTCGTTAGAGCCGGAGCTTCCAGACGAGACATCCTGACCTGTATAAGATGGGCATACAATGCTGAGATAAGGCCCTGGGGACCCTGAGACCTGAGCACCCCTATAAGGGGATATGTGGAAATGCTGACAGCCGGTGGAGGAAACTGTGTGGACATGGCATGTCTAATTTGGAGAAACCTGAAAAATTGGGTTCGAGGGATACCAAATTGGGTACTCAAAGAGTCGAAAGAGCGGAATACGCCCTGATCATAAATATCAGCCAGGGACGTAACTCCAAACTGTTTCCAACTCCGTGCATCCGGAAGGGCATATAACTCGGTCAAACCTGGGTTATCCCATATCGGAGTTTCAGTAGGGACTCCAGTATAAGCCGCCACCCGCTTAGCTCGCTGCCAGACCTGTATTGCCAATGTATGGATTGGGAGCAAGCTACCTCTATACAGGTGTGGGTGTTCCAAAACCGGCCATAAGTTGGGTATATGTAGATGATATGCTAAGTGTGCCTCAGGGCCAGGCAGAGGATCCGCCAACAACCAGGACCTAAGATATCGAAGTTGACCAGCAAGCTAATATAAAAATATATCAGGAAGAGCCATCCCGCCCATAGCTTTAGGCCGCTGCAATGTGGAGAAACGTAATTTAGACCTCGAACTGCCCAATATAAAGGGAATAAGTATGGAATCCAATTGCTTAAAGAACTTCTGTGGTACTGACACAGCCACATGTTCTAAAATATACAAACATTTGGGGAGGACCACCATTTTAATAAGATTAATCCGCCCTGCAACGGACAGGGGTAAAGCCCCCCACACCCTAAATTTAGCCAGAAAATGACCAAGCAGTGGATATATATTTAAACTCAGGAATTGTCTATGATCATTGGAAATATGGATCCCTAAGTATTTACAGGCATCTACAACCCTCAGGCCACAAATATATTCCCCCATCCTTCCCAGTGATTGTCTAAAAAGGGGCATATATGATGATTTGGCCCAATTTATCCGTAGACCAGAGTATATACCAAATTTATCGATTATTGCCATAGCTCTAGGGAGTGTATGAGCAGGGTCAGACATAAATAATAGGAGGTCGTCTGCATAAAGGGCTGTCCGTTCCTCCTTAGTGCCAATAATCACTCCCTTGTAAACCGGGTCTGTCCTAAGGATAATAGCAAGAGGCTCTATCGCCAATGCAAAGAGTAATGGAGGCAACGGACATCCCTGGCGAGTTCCCCTAGAGAGAGTGAAATACGGGGATAATGCACCATTAATGGAGAGTGCGGCTCTAGGGGACTGATAAAGGAGCATAATCCAAGCAATAAATAACTCCCCAAAACTGAAACACCTCAGAACTTGAAGCAAAAATGGCCATTCCGCCGAATCAAATGCCTTAGTGGCATCAAGGGAGGCCACCGCCCAATCCTGTTTAAGAGCAGCCCCTATCTGAGAAACCACCTGGACCCGTCTAAGGTTATCAGAAGTAGATTTGCCGGGCATGAAGCCCGTTTGGTCTGAGTGAATTAAATCCAAAACCACAGTATTCAACCTCTTAGCGAGAATTTTAGTAAGTAATTTATAATCGATGTTAAGGAGAGAAATAGGTCTATATGACCCACAATCCAACGGATCCCTATCTGGTTTAAGAAGGAGAACAATATTAGCATCATAGAAGGAATCCGGCAGAGTGCGGGCCACAAACGCATCTTGATAACATTTCAATAAGACAGGGAGCAGTTTATCCTGATATTGTACATATACCTCAACCGGAATACCATCTGGGCCCGGTGATCTCCCTTTGGCCATGTCCACCATTGCATCAGATAATTCCTCCAGTCTAAGGGGAGAGTCCAGAAACTCCCGTTGTTCATTTGTCAGGGTTGGAAAGGAAACATCTGCCAAATACTGGACAATATCCTGAGTAGGTGCATGTAACTGAGATTGGTAGAGGGTCGAGAAATATTGATGAAAACGGTCACGGATGGCCGCACTATCAGATAGGGCATCCCCGTCCATCGAATTAATTCTCAAAATTGCTGGAGAGGCTGTGTTATAATGGATAAGATGGGCTAAAAGGCTACTAGACTGATTACCCAACTCATAAAATCGTTGTTTAGTGAAAAATTGAGACCTGCGGGCCTTTTCATATAGAACATGTAGATATTGCCTACCCAGTTGAAGCCACTCAGTTCTGGAGTCATCGGTAGGATTAGCTATATACGCGGCTTCCAACAATTCACATTTTTCAGCTAAGCCTCTCTCAAGGGAAGACGATTCTCTTTTAATGTATGAAATAGAGGATTTGAGACATCCCCTCAAATATGCTTTCATAGTTTCCCATAAGATAGTAGGTGTGGCGGTAGGGGAATTAATATCTAAGAAGGCTTGCAACTGATCCGGAATACGGTCATGCACTGCTATCAGCTTGAGCCAAAAGGGGTGAATACGCCAGTTATGAGAAGGTCTAGAGAGGTCAGTATCCCCAAATTCCAGCAGCAACGGAGAATGGTCAGACGTTGCCCTGGGCAAATATGAGATGTTAAGCAAAAGGGAACTTGCCTTAATATTGCCTAGTGCGTGATCAATACGGGACAGAGAGTGATGAGTGGCAGAATGACAGGAGAACACCAGGGCCTGTGGATATTTAAGACGCCAGAGATCATGCCAACCCATTTCCTGTACAAGCTGGGCCAGGGGGGTAGGGTGAGCACCAGAAGGGGCAGGGGCACCTACATTTAATCTATCTAGGGAAGCAGCCATTAATTTATTAAGATCTCCCATGCAAACCACTGTAGCGGCAGGAAATTTAGCTGCAAAGTGGGCTGCTTCATGTAAAACTGAAAATTCAGATGCAGGTGGCAAATAAAGTCCTAGGATGACATAAAGTTTAGACTCTATCCAGGCCTGCACAAACACATAACGCCCATCAGGGTCCCTAGCAGTGAGGCCCGGCTCCCAGCGGATCCTGCGATGAACCAGGAGAGACACCCCTCTAGAGAAAGAAGTGTGAGTGGAGTGCAGGGCCCACTGGACCCAGGGTTTTTGTAAGTATCTGGTCGTATCAGGTGCTAGATGTGTCTCCTGCAAGCACACCAAATCAGGGTTGTATTGTCTAAGGTGGGAAAACATAGTAGAGCGTTTCTTCACACCGCCCATACCCCGTATATTCCAAGAGCATACTTTAAGGGTCGCCATAACACCATACAATCACATTATACATTAAGAATGAGGGGTTCCCCCCGACCCCCACCATTAACCTCCCCACCGGACCGTTAAACCGAAAAAAGGACTTGCAGCAATAATTCAACCAAAACTGGAAACCCATAAGGGGCATTCCAACTATTAGGAGTCTAAGATTGCTCCTACACAATACGTGGCACTTGGTAAATGGGGGAAGTAGTGCACCCAAGATGGTATGGTAATAGGGCACTATCTTCAAACTAAAAAGCACAAGCAATAAACTTTCACTATAATGTGAATCTCCAAAGGGACCCTAAACAGAAAAATTCTTGGCCGGTGCCCATGGGGCAGCCAAACACCCATCATATGAAAAGTCCATAGGCAACCGCAAGCAATAATAACAGTCATTAGTGGGGGCTGGACCACAGGGGGCCCCCCCACCAGTCATCATATACCCTGTTACCGTCTGGGAGGTCGAGGCAGTAGGTTCAGCCAGTCTTCCGCCTCCTGCGGGGATGTGAAGAAAAGTGGGATTTTTGTGTACTCACCGTAAAATCCTTTTCTCGTTGTATTCACTGGGGGACACAGCACCATGGGTATAGACCTGGTCACTAGGAGACAAGACACTAGGAAAAAGCAAAAGCTGTTGGCTCCACCTCCAGGCTATACCCTGCCACAGCCACTGTGCATGAGTCAGTTTGTACCATAGCAGTAGGAGAGAGAGACACAAAGGAACATGGAACCAACAACCACCAACAATGCCCGAACCCAAAAAGGAACCAACACAGTTCGGGCAGGAACACTGAAAAAAACAAGGGAGGGATCTGTGTCCCCCAGTGAATACAACGAGAAAAGGATTTTACGGTGAGTACACAAAAATCCCACTTTCTCGTCTACTTCACTGGGGGACACAGCACCATGGGATGTCCTAAAGCAGTCCCAGAGGGTGGGAATAACACGGCCATGCAAACCTGTAATACTCAACCGCTTCCAGAAACTTACAACCCAAATTGGCATCAGCAGAGGCCACAGAATGGATTTGGAGAAACTTAGAGAAAGAGGATGGAGGCCCAGTGGGATACTTACAGACCTGGGAAGCAAAAGCCTGATGCTGGAGGCCCCGGGAACTCCAACAGCTCTAGAGGAGAGAGCCGTCACACGGGAAGGCAGAGCCTTACTCTTAAACCGATAGGTCTCCCTAATCTCAGACCAAAGCCATCGGAAGATGGGAGCTCTGGAAGCAGGCAGGCCCTGGCAAGGGCACTCAGGGAGAATGAGCAAAGCGCCCGAACAAGAGAAAAGATCCGTGAGGAACAGTATACACGCAAATTGCCCGGGCAACAACCGGGCAGGGAAGAGCAAGCACTCACATGGACGCCTGGGGATCGAGCAGAAAGAGGGCAAGACCAAGTCCTCGAAGTGGAAGCAGGAAAAACACCCTAAGAAAAAAAGACTGTGGCAGACAGAGGAAAACCTTATCCTTGTGGAGGACCAGAAAGGGAGGCTGCCGAAAAAAAGGGGCAGCCAATTAGGGACCCCTGCGGATGGAGGTAATGGCCACCAGAAACTCATTCTACCAGGACAGAAGGCAAAAAAAAAGGGATATCATAGGCTCGAAGGGGAGAACCTGAAGCACCCTAAAGATGAGGTTAAGATCCCACGGATCCAAGGGTTCCAAAGGAGCACAGAGTGGCACTCCTGTAGGAAAGTCTTTTAAAAAGAAAGAAGACTAAGACCTTGATCCAGACCAGACTGGAGAAGATCCGATGAGAATCGTTACTCTTCCAACGGTGGACGTAAGCCTTCCACGTTTGATGGCAGATCTAAGCTAACTGGAACTTCCGGGCCTTGAGTATGTTAGAATAACAAACTCCGAAAAAAACCACGACGCCTCAAACCTCGGATTCAACAGCCACGCCGTGAACGCAGCTGAGTCAAGGTGGGGTGGAACAGCAGTCCTTGAGACAGAAGGTCGACCAGCAGAGGAAGAGGCCAGGAGCATCCGCCAACAGGAAAATGAGATCCACATACCAGACCCGGCAGGGCCAATCTGGTGCCACCAGGATAGCTTGAACCCCCTTGGTCTTGAGATTCTGGAGGACCCAAGGGAGAAGAGGAAGTGAAAAACCGAACTTACAAGAGCGCCAGCGGTGATGGCTCGAGGATCCAGAGGCCTGGCAATTTAGCCGAGGACCTTGTGGTTCCGGCGGAGGCTAAAAAGGTCGACGTTTGTCACACCACAGCGGGAGCACAGTGGATGGAAGATCTGCAGATAAAGCGACCCTCGCCCGGAGCAATATTTTCTCAACTCAAGTAGTCTGCCACCCAGTGGTCCATGCAGAAAAAAAGGTTGACCACCGAAAGAGCTGGAACAAGGCGCTCCACCCAAGGAAGAAATTGTGAGGCTTCTAGTAAGGCTGCACGGCTCCTGGTGCCCCGCTGAGGGTTCAAGTAGGCGACCATGGAGGAGAGGTCAGTCTGGACTGTGACAGATGTCCTTGGAGAAGAGAGGTCCAAGGAGTAAGGGCAAATAAGATAGCCCTGGGATCCAGCAGGTTGAACCAGAGGGAGGAATCGGCCCTGGACCACAGGCCCTGAACAATCAAAGCATCAAGGACCACTCCCCAGCCGGGGAAATTGGCGGCAGTGGGAATCACCTACCAACAGAGGGGAAGAAGGACTTCCCTTGAGAAATTCCTGGGGAGGAATATACACTAAAAATCTCTCAGTGAACCAAGGTGGAAAGAGAACCAAGCAGATGAGGCTGTCCGGAGATTTGTCCCAGCAGGCCGTAATCTTCAAGAGGAGAGAACGACAGAGTGAATGAAAGGTGCAGCCTAGAAGGTTGAGGCGATCGTGCGCAGGACCCACATGCCGATTCAAAGACAGCAAGGAGAGTACCTCCGAAGGTGGGACACTCAGGATCTTGGCCTCCGGAGGGAGAATCATACCCTGGAGCGAGCAGAGGATCATGTCCAGGATTCCATGTGCTTAGAGGACACGAGACATCCTCATTGATGAGCCAGCAGAACCGGCGAAGAACAACCAAGGTGAACCACAAGCTGGTCAGATTGTCTGACCTGGAGGGGCTTCACCAGGAGGTCGTCAAAGTCTGGAAACACGGCAGCACCTCTGACGCAGAGGATGGCCATGAGAGACGCCATCACTGAGGGAAAAAAACCCCCGGTGGCAGAGGCCAGCCTGAAGGGGAGAGAGACAACTGGAAAGGTCAAGGATCCACAGCAAAACGAAGAAACCGCTGACGGCACAGCGCGATGATGTAGATGGATGAAGAATTCGCCCATCTCCAGGGATGCCACCACAGACTGCATAGACTACAACGGAGCCTGCAGGCATGGAAGAACCTGTGGAGCCCTTTCAGGTCCATGATGGGACAGAGGAAGCCGTCCTTCTAGGCGAATGGAGAACAGGTAGGAATAGTAACCCCGGATACACTCTGAAACGGGAACAGGGACGCTGACTCCCTGCCGCTGGAGATTGGAGACAGCCTGGATTGTCCGACATAGCGAAGGCAAAGAGACTCCAGCGAAAACTGGAGTAGCCAAACGACACCGCCTCTCAGGCCCAGGCTCCAGACGTCCCGCCATTTGAGATGCCCAGAGAGGGGAAAAAACTTCATGCCAAGGAGGCTAGGAAGAGGAAGACCTGGACGACCTGGTGCAGAACCGCCAGGGAGGCCTGGACTTGAAAGAAGCTTTCTGGAGCAGGAGAACGGCTGACACATAGGACGCCTCTGAGGGAGGAAGAATCTATTCCCCCGTGGCCTCAGGGATAAGCTTCTCGACGCCCTTAACAAAAAATTTGGCCCAGGACGACCTGGAAAGGGAGAAGGGCTGCGTTCGCCTTCTTGGAGGCGGACCCAGTATTCCACAACGGATCCCAACAGTATGGCGGATAATCACTGCATTGGCGGCCGCCTTAGCAGATTTGGAAGGCATCTCTAGTTATTGGGAAGCGTTCAGGATCTCAGAGACGAGCGGCTGGAGGGAAACTGCATCAGGGAGGTTTGACTGAAGCTGTTTGGCCCAGGAAAAGAAGGCCTTGATGACCCAAGAGGCAGCGAAGGAGAGCCGCAGGGAGAACCAGCCACTACGAAGGCCACCCTGGTGAGGGAAGCCACCTTCTGCAGCAATACAATAGCCAGCATTTAGGGCAATGCAATGTATCAGTTCTGCATTGCAAACAATACAACAGATGCGATCTCACTCCGAGGGATCACTGAGGTAGGCAAAGTCCGCTGAAGGCAGACTAGAAGCCTTGGAGAGCCTAGCTATCATGGGATCCACCGTGGGAGGCTCTTAGTGATAGGAAGGGACACATGGGGCGGCTCGCTGACAAAATGTCAAGACAGGCCAGCTTGCGCTCACTAGTTACTGATATATAAGTACCGTGCGCTAACCGATTGCACCACTGGAGCAACCTGCTTCCCTTACCTCGGATGTTCATCATTGCCAGCCAGGGAGAGATAGAGACGTGTGTCACAGCATAGCCTGGCAGAACTGCCCGAGCTCACCTTCCACTTAGAGACACACAGGTGAAGGGAAGGGATGTCCGATTTCCTAGTCGAAGACAGAGGATGGTCCAGGGAGAAGTCACTGTGCCCTCAAGATGATATCAAACATCCAGTGGCAGAAAGAGATGTCCACTTGAGAGGATGAGTCCGGGCCCTCAGAGATCTGTAGGGTCTCTATCGCATAGATGACTCCCGCATAGCAGCAGGTATAGATGAGCCTAGCTGAAGCTCCGAGTTGGAGTAAGAGGCGTCCCCAGTTAAGTAGACCGAGCAGAGGGAGGGAGGTATCCGCCTGTCGGAGTGGAGCCGTGAGCTGAGTTCCTATCTGGGGAGTACCCAGAGGAAGGGGTGGCGGACCATGAACCGTAGGAAGACTTCCTGGTCCTTTTGAGGCTCCTGGAGTTGCGAAGGGAACTATGAGGGTGTCCAGGGAGATCCCAAGAAGCAGCCGACTGAGCGGCGATCTGGGAAAGCAGCCATTCCAAGTTTCCAGCACTGACTAGTTAAGTCTGGTAAGGACACCATGGCCAAGGTTAGGGAGGCCACCCAATCCGGGGGATGGAAGAACCGGAGAGGGGCCAGGAGGCGGAAGGCAGAGAGAGCACATGGGCTCGGGCTGTCCGCATGGCAACTGTTTTTGATACAGCGGGTGCACGTATAAAAACGTTACGCAACCAGAGGGGCCGGAGGGTGAGAGAGGGAGCCCAAGGAAATTAGGGGTAACCCAGGGGGTTAGCCTACCAGACTGCAAAAGATGGCCGCTCACAAACTGCTGCAGCAAGGGTTCCGCAGGTGCAATGTCTCCCAGGGAACTGGGAGGAGAGTAAGAATCCCTGCTGTCACAGCAAGCCAAAAAATAAATAAAAAAGCCAATAAATAAATAAATTGAGAATATGAGGAGAGCAAAGCTCTTCCCCTGGTAAATACAGACTCAGTAGCTACTGGGCAGGCTGGATGGCTTGCCAGGACATCCCCCTGGCCAATGGAAGGCCCTAGGCGGAGTCTGGGTACCAGAAAAGCCCGGGAAAGGGACGGGCCCGTTGCGGCCTAGTTCCCGGCCAGGCCTCGGACTCGCGTAGAACGCGGCCGACCACGAGGCACCGTCGGCGGCGCGGCGCCTAGGAAAAGGTACCGGGGGGCCAGGAAAGGGGGGTCCCCACACGAGCGGGGGGGGAACCGGGTGCCCCCCCCCCCCCCCGGGGGCCGCTCTGTAGGAGCGACCAGAAAACCCAAAAACGCCCCAGAAAAAAGGGGATTATTTACTAAGATTTAAGGCCCAGTTCAGGGGAACCCTGTGATGCCCCCCTAAACAGGACCCATGCTATTGTTCCCCTGGGAAATGGCACTAAGGGACTGAGGGGAGGTGGAGAGGGCCTGAAGGGGAGATGGAGAGGGGCTGAGGTAACTTTCATACTCACCTGCCTGCTATTCTTCTCATACTCACCAGTCTGGCGTCTTCAGGCGCCGCAGGGTCACCCCCTCGGTAGGACCTCGCACGTGGGAGTGGGGTCACCGATACTCCGGCCGCTTTCGGGGTGCGGCGAATGGTGAGTGGGGACTGGGTGACCGGCGAGGCTGCTCTTTTGCAGAGCGCTGCACCCGCAGGAGGGTATGACTAGTGTGGCGTACACGCTGACTACCCCCTGCACCTGAAAGAAAGGTAAAAATAAAAACGATGCAAGACAGAAGACCTGAGTCAGGTCGTGTCTGCCTCCTATGACACTAGGTTTCAAACTAATTCATGCACAGTGGCTGTGGCAGGGTATAGCCTGGAGGTGGAGCCAACAGCTTTTGCTTTTTCCTAGTGTCTTGTCTCCTAGTGACCAGGTCTATACCCATGGTGCTGTGTCCCCCAGTGAAGTAGACGAGAAATAACCCTCTCCTCATGGATCACACGGAGCCGTGCAGGATAAGCCATGGAGTAACGAATGGAACTTTCCCGCAGTCGACGCTTGACATTGACGAAAGTGGCACGAGTCTTCTGTAGTGCCGCAGAAAAGTCGGGAAAAATGGAAATGGATGAACTGTTGAATTTAATCTCTCCAAGTTGACGTGCTGCCCGCAGCGCTGCATCTCGATCCCCACTGCTGAGAAGACGGGCCAACAGCGGCCTCGGAGGGGCACCCTGAGGCGGCGGTCTGGCAGGAACTCGATGGGCCCTTTCCACGGCAAAAGCAGGAGAAAACTTGGCCTCCGGTAGGGTTTCTTTCAACCACCTCTCCATAAACTCACACGGATTAGCCCCTTCTGACCATTCCGGCAAGCCAAGAATGCGCAGGTTGTTGCGACGGAGTCTGTTCTCAAAATCATCCGCTCTCTGCGTCCACAACTCAGCCGATCTCTCCAGTGCAGTAAGCCTCGCCGGTACTGGGGCTGAATTATCCTCTGAGAGAGATGCGATCCTCCACCTCCTTCACTCGACCCCGTAAGGTCTGAAAATCTTGACGCAAAAGGCCCACATCAATCTTGACTTCCTCAATTTTACCTGTGAGGGACGAGGTGCTGGACTGGATCGCCTCAAGCAACTGAGTCGTGACCTGTCGCAACGTGGGCTCCGCATCCTCAGCAGGAGATGCCGCCGACGGTGGATCCAATGCCAGCGGGCTGCGCTGCGGCTGCTCCCTGGCAAATCCCCGGAGACGCTCAGAAGCCGATCCTTTAGACTGGCGACTCATGGCAAGACAACAACAGTGACCACCAAGCAGCCAGTAGGTAGTATCAGAGGATTAGGATGCAGTACTCAATAGCCAGATAAATCAGCCAATAGGTGTTATCAGAGGGTCAGGCTATAGCAGCATCCACCATGCAGCCAACAGGTGTTATCAGAGGGACGGCCCCCAGCAGTGTCCACAATGCGGCCAATAGATAGTAACAGAGGATCAGGATACAGTATTGACTTGCCAGACAAAACAGCGAATAGGTGCCATCCAAGAGTCAGTCTGCAACAGCATCCACCACACGGGCAGTAGGTGTTGTCAGAGGAGCAGCTCCCAGCAGCGTCCACGATGTAGCCAATAGACAGCCACAGAGGGTCAGGATACAGTACTCACTCGCTAGACAAAGCAGCCAATAGGTGTTATCAGAGGGTCAGGCTATAGCGGCATCCACCATGCAGCCAACAGATGTTATCAGAGGGACGGCCCCCAGCAGTGTCCACGATGCGGCCAATAGATAGTAACAGAGGATCAGGATACAGTACTCACTCGCCAGACAAAGCAGCCAATAGGTGTTATCAGAGGGTCAGTCCATAGTGGCATCTACCATGCTGGCCAGTAGGTGTTATCAGAGGGACTGTGTCTAGCAATGTCCACAATACAGCCTGTAGATAGTAGCAGAGGACCAAGATATGGCACATCAGCTGCCAGGAGGTGTTATCAGAGGGCCAGTTTGTTTCTGTGGGTAGGTACCCCAAAGTAGAGGCCCAGGGCACCCAGGCCGGCAGCCCCAGTCCCCTGTCACCCAGCACTCCACCGCAGATCCACAGCAGAGCCCAGGCAAGCTACACAGCCGGTCACCGCAGGCCCACCACGCGGGCAAGATGGCCGCCGCAGCTCTCCGCCCGGCACAGCCGCGATGTTCAGGACAGCCACCGGACTGAAGACCCGCGCAGGAGAAGCGCAGGAGAAGATGGGGTGTTCAGCGGTCACCAGAGCCCGGACACAAGCAGGATATCGGCAGGATTATAGGAGTCCTCGTCGGAGCTCAGCTCACATGCTTGCCGCACCGTACTCGCGTTAGCCACGCCCCCCAGTATGTCTTGTTTAAATGTAGACCTCCAGTGTTATGTATGTGTTTCAGCATTAGATAAAATTACAGGTTTACTTTGTAAAGATGGAACACTAGGGCAGATTTACTAATGAAAATGTGCCAGAATTTTGGTGTAATATGCCACAACAAATTGGCATACTTGCTTTAGTTGTAGTTTAATAGGAAAGTAGTGTGGTTGCAGATGTGTCGGATCAGATGGGGGGGGGGGGAAGCTATTAATGCTAAATATTAAAGTAAGGTACACAACGTCTATATCTCGGTTGGTATATTTTTCTTATTATTGATGATATTCTGCTGATAGGGAGTCATATGTCTAGGGATGGTTGTAGTGGTTCCGTGGTTCCTTTTACTGCTAAGTAACCTGATTATTGACTACTGGAATGCTCTGATTCCCTATTCTTTGGCTGATATAGACCTTTGTGTCTATGGTACAGTGACAGGCTGCAGATGTCTGGCGATGTTTGTTGTGCACCTTACTTTTAATAATTTTTTTTTTTATTGAGGTTTTATATTAAAACTTAAGTTTTATATTTAACTTTTTATCTGACACGATTACTCGGTGAACTAACTTTAGTGTTGGATACAAAATTTCTTTTTTTTCGGTGACCTGGTTGCAGATGTGATGTTGTTCACAACAAAAATGCTTGTAGGTGCGTTTCTTGTTAAACTAGATATTCTAAACATGCAATACATTTATTATCCAGCATCAGCCACTGTAACATATCTGCTGCATGTTAAAACTATCTTTTCTCGCTTATTTCACTGGGGGACACAGCACCATGGGTATAGACCTGGCCACTAGGAGACAGACACTAGGGAAATCAAAAGCTGTTGGCTCCACCTCCAGGCTATACCCTGCCACAGCACTCTGCATGAATCCAGTTTGACCTAGTGTCCATAGGAGGCAGACACGACCTGACTCAGGTCTTTCTGTCTTACATCGTTTTTATTTTTCCTTTCCTTTCAGGTGCAGGGGGGTCTTCAGCGTGTACGCCACACTAGTCGTACCCCCCCTGCGGGCGCAGTGCTCTTCTGAGCACCTCGCCGGTCACCCAGTCCCCACTCACCAATTGCTGCATCAGCGGCCGGATTATCCGGTGACCCCACTACCACGTGCGAGGTCTACCGAGGGGTTGACCCTGCGGCGCCTAAAGACACTTGTCAGGTGAGTATGAGAAGAGACAGGGGAGTATAAAAATTACCTCAGCCACTCTCCTGGATGGCAATGAGGAACATCTAAGGTAAAGGAAGCAAGTTGCGCCAGTGGCGCAATCGGTTAGCGCAAGGTACTTGTATATCAGTAACTAGTGAGCGCAAGCCAACCTGTCCTAAGATAGTCAGCCAGCTGCCGCATGTGTCTCTTCCTATCATTTAGAGCCTCTTGCGGTGGATCCCGTGATGGCTAGGCTCTCCTACGCTTCTATTCTGCCTTCAGTGGACTCCGCCTCCCTCAATGATCCCTCGGAGTGAGAACGGATTGCTTCTGTTGTATGGTTTGCAATGCAGAACTGATACATTTCATTGCCCTAAATGCTGGCTGTCATATTGCTGCACGAAGGTAGCTTCCCTCGCCAGGGTGGCCTTCGTAGTGGCTGGCTTCTCCCTGCGGCCTTCCTTCGCCTTCCTTGGGTCAGCAAGGCCTGCATTTCCTGAGCCAAACAGCTTCAGTCAAACCTCCCTGATGCAGCTTCCCTCCAGCACAACCAGCTGCTCATCTCTGAAATCCTGAACACTTCCAAGTACCTGGCAATGCCTCCAGATCTGCTAAGGCGGCCGCCAATGCAATGGCTATCCGCCATACTGTTTGGATTCGTGTTTGGAACACTAAGTCCGCCTCCAGAAGGCAGTCGTGGCCCTTCTCCCTTTCCAGGTTGAACAGGGCTGAATTTTTGTTATAGGCCTCGAGAAGCTTATCCCTGAGGCCACGGGGGGGAATAGGTTCTTCCTCCCTCAGAGGCGTCCTAAGCACCAGCCGTTCTCCTGTTCTAAGAAGCCTTCTTTCAAGCCCAGACCTGCCTGGCGGTCGTGCACCAAGTTGTCCAGGCCTTCCTCTTCCAGCCCGCCTCGAAATGAAGGTTATCCCCTACTCTGGCCTCTCAGGTGGCGGGACATCTGGGTCCTGGGCCTGAGAGGTGGTGTCGTCCAGCTACTCCAGCTTTTGCCGTAGTCTCTTTGCCAATCCAGGCTGTCTCAAATCTCTGGCGGCGGGAGTCATCGTCCCCGTTCCCACTTCATAGAGTATCCGATACTCCTAACTGTTCTGCATCCCAAAGAAGGACGGCCCCCTTCATCCCATCATGGACCTGAAGGGGCTCAACAGGTTCGTCCATGTCTGTAGTCTGTAGTGGTATCCTTGGAGATGGGCGAATTCTTTGTCCATCTACATCATCGCGCTGTGCCGTCAGTGTTTTCTTCGTTTTGCGGTGGACCTGCGACCTTTACAATTGTCTCTCTCCCCTTCTGGCTGGCCTTTGCCCTCTGGGTATTTACCTAGGTGATGGCATCTGTCATGGCCATCCTCCGCTCCAGAGGTGCTGCCGCGTACTTTTCTTGGACGACCTCCTGGTGAAGCCCCTTCAGGTCAGACAATCTGACCAGCTTGTGGATCATCTTGGTCCTTCCTCACCAGTTCGGCTGGCTCATCATTGAGGAAAGGTCTTGTCTCGTGCCCTCTAGAATGTGGAATCTGGGACATGATCCTCGATACGCTCCAGGGCGTGATTCTACTCCCGGAGGCCAAAATCTTGAGGTCCGATGTGTCCCACCTTAGGAAGTACTCTCATTGCTCTCTTCGTTTCGGCATGTGGGTCTTGGGCATGATGTCCTCGACCTTCTAGTCCGTCCCTTTCAGTTACACTCTCGGCCTCTCCGCTTAACGATTCTGATCTGCTGGGACAAATCTCCGGCCAGCCTCGACTGCCTAATTCTCTTTCGGTTTCGCAGAGAGATTCTTTGGCGTATCTCCTCCTCAGGAATTTCTCAGGGGAAGTCCTTCTTCCCCCTCTGTTGGTAGGTGATTGCCACTGATGCCAGTCTCCCCGGCGGGGGAGTGGTCTTCAGTGCTTTGGCTGTTCAGGGCCTGTGGTCCAAGGCAGAGTCCTTCCTCAGGTTCAAACTGCCGGAACCCAGGGCTATCTTATTTGCCCGGTCTGATTGGACCTCTCTCCTCCAAGGATGTCTGGTCACAGTCCAGACTGACCACTTGTCTGTGGTTGCCTACTTGAACCTTCAGTGTGGCACCAGGAACCATGCAGCCTTACTAGAAGCCGCCCAATCTCTTCCTTGGGTGGAGCACCATGTTCCAGCTCTTCAGAGGTCCACCTTTTCTGGCGTCGAACACTGGGTGGCAGACTACTTGAGTCGAGAAAATATTACTCCGGGCAAGGGTTGCTTGATCAGCCTATCTTCCTTCAACTGTGCTTCTGCTGTGGCATGACAGACGTCGCCTTTTTTCGCCTCCTGCCAGAACCGCAAGGACCCCGGCTACATTGCCAGGTCTCTGGATCCTCAAGCCATCACCGCTGACACTCTTGTGAGTTTGGATTTTTCGGCTCCTCTTCCTCTTCTCCCTCAGGTCCTCAAGAATCTCAAGACCAAGGGGGTTTCAAGCTATCCTGGTGGCACCAGATTGTCCCTTTCGGGCCTGGTACGTGGATCTCATGTTCCTACTGGCGGAAGCTTCTTGGCCTCTTCCTCTGCAGGTCAGCCTTCTGTCTCAAGGACTGCTGTTCCACCCCTCCTTGACTTCAGCTGCATTCAACGGCGCGGCTGTTGAATCCGAGGTTTGAGGCGTGGTGGGTTTTTTCGGAGTTTGCTATCCTGACCATACTCAAGGCCTGGGAATTCCCGGATAGATAAGATTTGCCATTGCACGTGGAAGGCTTATGTCCAACGTTGTGAGAGTTTGTATTCTCATCGGATCGTCTCCAGTCCGGACTGGATCAAGGTCTTAGTCTTCTTCCCTTTAAAGACTTGCTCTTCACTGCCCACTTGTTGTCCAGGCGATTTGGGTCTATATTGTCCCTCACTGACCTTTTCTGTTCGGACACCTTGTTCGTTTTCCTGAGGGCCCTTGCAAGGGCCTGCCTGCTTCCATCTTCTGATGGCTTTGGTCTGAGATTAAGGAGACGTATCGGTTTAAGGGTAGGGCTCTGCCCTTCCATGTGACTGCTCTCTCCTCTTGGGCTGTTGGAGCACCCTGGGCCGTTGGCATCAAGCTTCTGCTTCCCAGGTCTGTAAGGCTCAGACTGAGCTTCCATCTACTTTCTCTAAGTTTCACCAGATGCATTCTGTGGCCTCTGCTGATGCCAGTTTGGGTTGTAAGTTTCTGCAAGTGGCTGAACGCTAAAAGTTTGCATGGCTGTGTTATTCCCACCCTCTGGGACTGCTGTAGGACATCCCATGGTGCGAGTAAAGCGAGTAAAAAATCCTTTTCTCGTTGTATTCACTGGGGGACACAGATCCCACCCTTGTTTTTCACTGTCTTTCCTGCCCAAGCCCTTGTTTTTCCTTTGCGTCTCTCTCCTACTGCTACGGTACAAACTGAATTCATGCAGAGTGCTATGGCAGGGTATAGCCTGGAGGTGGAGTCAACAGCTTTTGATTTCCCTAGTGTCTCCTAGTAGCCAGGTCTATACCCATGGTGCTGTGTCCCCCAGTGAATACAACGAGAAAAGGATTTTAGGGTGAGTACAAAAAACCCATTATCCATTCTTTTCTCATATTTCTGTTGGATCCGTATCCACAGACTGTAACACTGTTCTAATTTTTTCATGCTTTATGGTAATCAGACGTGATTATAAATAAACTAAGTAAATAGGTCAAGTTTACTGGACTGACAAAAAAACAAAAAAAAAAACTGTAGTAATCTTTGTATTGCACTCACAGAAGAAAATTGCAAAATAACGCCTAGCTGAAGACTAAAACTTTTCTGAGGTGTGAGAACTAAAAGTAAATAAATCATTACTGTGCCTGCAAGCAGCATAAGACATATCATACAAAGTAATCAAACACTGAGTATAACATGACTTTTAATTTGCATAGAAAAAGAAGTACATGATTGTCCTATGCACCTTAATCTTTTTTTACTGTGAGCATAGATTCCTGCTCTGTCATTATTGATCATATTGGTAAAATCTTTTATCTTTAATCTCTTTGAAGTAGGTTTCTTATTTTCTTTTGGATGCTTTATTACTTTTTGTGCTTTATAGATTTTATAAGGTAGCAAAACGTTGTAATGTTGTTTTTATCTGCAGATCTCAAGATACATGAGATGACGGCATTAATAAGATTGCTAGTCTTATATCTCAATCTACTTGGAAGAAGCAATTTGTGGATTAGAGCCAGATGAGTGTTGCAGTAAAGCCTCAAAATCTTGTTTAAATGGTGGGTCATAGGATTTAAGAAGAAAGAAAGAAAGAAGTTTACCTCTTCCAAACTGAAATTTAAAAAGCTGCACTTTTTGTGTCATGCAATGGCAAGATTAATAGGGATCTTCAACAAATCATACTGGAAGTGAGATGACAAAGAACTGCTGTATTGAATCTATTATGGACAGGTTGGTCTTCAGCTAGACCATGGAGTTGCACAAACTAAGACACTATAACAGATTTACTATTTTTCTTCAACAGATGAGTGAGAAACCTTTTAGTATTTAACATACTCAGGTATTTCAATGCTTGTGTCTGTGCATTAGTGAATGTCTCAAAAGCAAAAGGATGGGAGTAGATTCTGAATGTCTGTAAATATTTTTGTTTTCTCACAATGAGATTTTCCAGTGTCCTATAATTGCGTGTATGTTTTTCATCTGTGAAGATGTTGTTCTATTAAATGGAATCTTGCCCAGGGGAATGTTACCTTAACAGGGTACAGAATTAGGTGCTAAATCCAAAGAACCAACAGGCCATACCAACCTATGCAAAGAACCATCCAATGATAAATAATCAGGGCAGTGTTCTTTACTATAAATGAATTACTTGTGAAGCACAGTTCTTACATTTATCTTTAGGGTTTCAAAGGTAAATAGGGGCTATGACAGTATGTATCAACTGCAAATTATCTGCAGCTTCCATCTTTCAACTAAAGCACAATCGAAATATATCACTTATATCAATGAACAACCTCTTTTCATTTTATAATGTGTATAGTATATTGTCTAGCCATATAACAAAATAGTATTGGATACACACTTTGCACTTTTCCATATCAATATCACGTTTCAATATCAGTGATTTTTGTTATCCATCTATAGATTAACAAATATCTATCTAATTCCACAGTCACATGAATCTAGCTAAATGCTAATTCAGACCTGTAGGAATTCTAAGAATTGTTGTACCTAAAGTTGTGTTCTAATTAGAGAGAAACAGTTCTGGCTATATAGACCTGTTGTCATTTTATGTTGCACAATGCATTAAAAAGTACTGGTAACGCTGTGCGCTACCAGTTTCTCCATTAAGGACTTGCTTGCAGATCCAGCATGTCAGGCTGCTTTCACACTTCTCACAGTGTCAGTTTGTTTTCTTCACCTGGAAAGTTCCTTTTGCAAATATCAGATGTATCCATAGGCTCCTGTTTACACAATAGAGGCCAAAAAAGTGTCAGAGGTATCCAGGGGAGGAAAAAAACATATACCATGCCAATACCGTGCACCCTTCCCCACCCCCAAATGTACATAAACTGCAAAATGCTCCCATAGCTCTCTCTAAGTTGCTAGGCAGATGGGGTACTGCTTTACAAATTCTGCACTTGCAGAAATAATTCTGTAATCAATGCATATAATGAGAAAGTATAATATGATTACCTGTAACATGATACTTTACAACTTCTAAACAGCACTTTACACCTTCGAGTTAATATAAATAATATATAGCAGATTTTTGTTAACAAATATTGTATCTGCTGCTGAAAGATTGGCTTTCACAGAAAAAATACTATATTTTTGTGAACTATGGAAATATGCAGCCATTAAAGGGCTATTCCCATAAACATAATCATATCTATATTTGTAGATAATGAAAAGTTAAACATTTTTGCAAATATAAGTAGTTAAAAATTCTGCAGAGTTTTAAAGATTTTCTCTAACTATCTTAGTGGTTACAGTCTGTTGTCTTGATCGGTTGCCAATGGATACGACCACGAATGCAGAAACTTTTGATAGTCTGGAACTTGTCAGGAACCCACCCATGATTTTCTTATTGTAGGTGGGCTATCGGGCAGAGACACTGCATGTATCAGAAGATATCCCAGCCACATTAGAAAGGTCCTACATTCATGGTCGTATCCACTGGCAACCGATCAAGACCACAACTTGTGACTACAAGATATTTAGAGAAAATCTTTAAAACTCTCTAAAATGTTTAATTACTTATATTTGCAAAAATGTTTAACTTTTAATTATCTACAAATTTAAAAATAGTTATGTTCATGGGAATAACCCTTTAAGTGTTTGAGAACTACTGCAAATGTTGCGGACCATCTCTTCAATCCTTTTATTACCTCAAAACTATGCAAGAACAGTTTAGAAAATTATATCCTTTTACGTTTTGTATGTGCGTGTGTTTGTGTATATATAATGTATATGAACCATTATTTCATAAACAAATTTTGTAATCTCTTAATTGTATGTATTTATGTAATATGATATTTTGTCCTCAGATTTTTTTATTGTAATTTGAGATTCAGTATATTGAAAGATTTTTACATAGAATATTTATAAATATTGCACTTTGTCTTTTTTTTACTAGTGTAACACAAACTTCAGGAATAAATTTTTATTTCTTTAAATATTTACTTTACTGATATAGCATCTATCGTCAAACATACTTTTAGGCCATCAAATTAATTGCCTGAAAGGTTATGATCCTTAATGAATGATAGAGCTTTAGCTCTCCTAGACAGTATAGAGCAGGGGTAGACAACCTTTTTTTTGTTCGGCGTGCCAATTTTAATTAAAAAATCAAAGATGCTCGGAGTGGCGGTCAATAATTGTAAGTCTGACGACCCCAAAACTGTCATATACCACAAACCATAACACAGAAGTGCTGCCTCAAGATGCTTTAGGATGCATGCGTTTACTGCTATTTCCTGGGTCGCACCTGTACTTTCCTATTAGAAGCAATGAAAGTACATGTGCAGCCCGCAATTAGTGGAAAATGTGTCCAGGAGCACCGTATGGTGAAAACACATTATGTATCTGGATTCAGCTATAGTCTTAGGCCACTGGAACGTTTACTTCGATTGTAAAACTGTGTTCACATGGTGCGTTTTTGCACACAAAAAAAATGCCTGTGTTTTCTGTACAAAAACACACCATTATACAGAATAATGGCCTCTGCACACGGTATTGTATCCCATAGTGGCCTCCGCACACATTATAATAATCCAGCTTTTATAATCTAAATTTCTAATAATCACTAGCTATTTTACTGTGGGGTCTCTTCAGACCCCAGAGTATAATAAGTGGAGCGCCAAGAGATGTGACAAACATAAAAAAAAAAAAACAATGTTACTCACCTTCCCTGCGCTCTGTTCTCTTCAGGGCTTCTGGCTGAAGTCAGCGACTGCTGATTGGGTCTCAGGGGTCACGTTGCATCATTATGCGTAATGACGCCGGATGTGACCCCTGAGGTCCTATCAGCAGTCTCTTACTTCAGGCAGAAGCGCCTGCAGAGCACAGAGCCGCTGCGGAGCGCAGGGAAGGTGAGTAACATTGTTTTTTGTTTCATCACCTCTCCTGAGCCTCCGCTTATCATACTCTGTGGTCTGAAGAGACCCCAGAGTATAATAGCAGTTTTGTTTCGGCCGTGTTTGGTCTGATCGAAACAGCTGGGCGAGGACTCTGCTGCCCATGCTAGGGAAATAAGCCTTGTATGCCACTCTCCACACGCGTGCCAGGGGTTGCCGACCCCTGGTATAGAGGGGTTCACATGTTACAATATTTGATTCTTTTGATATCAAGAGTTAGGTCATGTATCTCTACATAACTATGACATCATTCAGTCACTCGCATCTTAGGATACATATTAGGAAGTTTGTAGGATTTAACAATGTCCATGGATCTTTAAACTGGAATTTAATTATCCTGCATCTTCTAGTTTTTTGTTTCACTATAGCTTTATTAAACATATTTTAATAAAGAAATTCTGGGGACAGCTGAAACTCCCACTAGTGTCTCCACATTTGAGGGTGGGTATGGGACAAGTCTTAAATTCTATGGGAGACCTTCAATGTCTGGGAATCACTGTTCTCATGGCTATGAGGGGAAAACTGATCAAAGTTTTGGAGTAACGTTTAATTTTTCTGGATAGGAAAGTAAAAGAAGTGATTGATCATTGGCAATAGAGGCCCTTGTTATCTTTCTGATGAGGTTTTCCAGAATGGTTGGGGATGAAGGCAGCTCCACCAAATATGTAGCATAGTGCCCGTAGCTCTCAGGCATCTCCAGCAAGTGTCCAGTACGTTCGGGTACATAGCGTGGAGAGAAAATGGGAATCTATACCAGCAGGAGAGTATTTTATAGTTAGTGTCCTATGTCTTACAGGAAATAGAGAATTTATGACAGAGGGTGAAAACCTTGGACCATTGTTCCTGAGTACAATGTTCACAGCAGGACCTCTTCCCACTTGGAGGTGAATGTCAGGGGTCTTTGAGGTCGCGATAAAAGCAATTGATCATATAGAAGGACGATGGTTGGGTAAGGGGTTGGAGATAACATACAGTGGATTTCAAAGGGTGGGAGGGACCTATGTAGGTTTGCTTTCCTCTTGATGGAATGGTAGAAGTGGGAGAGTTCGAAGTGATCCCATTGTACGCTTGCCCCGTGTTTCTTCCTAGGGACAAGCTCCTGTAGTAGCTTGAGTTGGGAGGACGAAGTGGCGTGCTCGAAACAGAGGAGTACGCCCCAGCGGTTCCAATATAAAAAGGGAGAAAGCACTGGGGAAAAGGCCGGTTTATGCGTTACCTGGTTAAGAGGGCCATCCATACTGAATAGGACTGTCTTATGTAGATAAGTGAAACATGTTTTGAGGACATGAAGGGCAATGTATGGCAGTTGAGGTACTGCAGCTGTTGAGGGCCCCCGGGGTAGTTGCCTAGCCACGGAAGGACAGTTTGTAGTCTCTATGGTGGAAACAATCTATGATTGTCGCCACCATATAGTATCCCATACTATCGGGCATGGCCAAACCCCCTTGTTTAAGATTGACTGTGTAATTCTAGTTGGCTTCGAACACCAAATAATTCTTGAGAAGGTCATGTCAAGGGTGCGAAAGAAAGAAGTAGATAGGGTAGTGGAGATCGCTTGGAATAGGTAGAGGAGGCGGGGTGTATGTTCATCTTCAGAATATTTATTCTGCCTAACCAGGAGAAATTTTTCGTTATGTCACTTCATGTCTGCCTGCAGAGCAGTGAGGAGCGGAGCGAAATTCAAGGAGTAGATATCGCCCAGATTAGAGGGGATGCGTACTCCTAGGTAGTTTATCGCTTTCTCTCAACACAGGAAGGGATAATTTTTACGTACCATACAGGCAGTCCAATGATCTAGGCTGATGTTTAAAGTTTCACACTTTATGTAGTTAATTTTATGGTTACTGAAGTAGCTGTAATCGTTCAAAGTAGCCATTAGGAAGGGGAGAGTGGTGTGGGGTTCAGCAATAAAGAGGAGATCGTCCGTGAAAACGGAAATTTCAATGTGTGAGTTTGTAAATCTTATTCCCTCTTTGTCTGTGGACTCCCACCAACTGGTGCTCCATGGCTATTTCATAAAGGAGAGGGGAGAAGGGACAGCCCTGTCTTGTACCATTGGATATGTTAAAGGGAAGATAGAGGGAGCCATTTATTCTAATTTAAGCCTAAGGATTCTGCTACAAGGCCCCAGTGCGGTTAAGCATATGGGGGCCGAGGCCTATCTGGGTCACTGCCGCCCTAAGAAACCCCCAATTCACTTTGTTGAAGGCCTTCTCCGCGTCTAGGGATAGTAGCAAAAGGGAGTATGCCTGATGGATCACGGTGAAGGCCTTCAAAGTGTTGTCCCTAACCTCTCTCATGGAAATGAAACCGACCTGGTCTGGGTGGATCAAGGATCTCAAGTGTTGGACAAGCCTATTTGCTTGAGATGGGACAATAGCTCACGCATAATTGGGGGGTCTTTCCTTTCCTTGGGAATAACTTTGAGATGTGCATGTAAGAAGGAAGGAGGGAAGGGAATGTCACCAGCGATGGAGTTGAATACGGTTAGAAGCGAGGGTGTGAGGTCCTTTATCAGCATCTTAAAGAAGACGGCCGAAAAGCCATCTGGCCTAGGGCTCTTCCCAGTAGGAAGATCTTTAATGGCACTGTAATTCTTCTATAAAGAACAGGGCTTCCAGGGAGGCAATGTCTGCATCAGAGATCTTGAGTAGGTCTGTGGAGAGTATATACTGAATTAGAAAGGATTGTGAGTTGAGAGGTTGTAAGAGGGATGAGTAGTATGCCTCCGTGTTTCACTCAATCTCCTCTGTCAAGTGAACCACATGACCCTCTGAGGTTTTCATGGAGGGGATGAGTGCCTAGAAGTCTGCTGGATTTGTTGCCCAATTCATAAAAAGAACAGGAATATAATGCCAAAAACGCCCCTCTACATCATTTAAGGAGAAATTGAAGTTTGTAGCGGGTCTGAATGAGTTCTCTAAGAGTGTGCAGTTTGCTTATGTCGCGCTTTTCAGAGAGTCAAGGGTAGCTAGGTAGAGGGGAAGAGGTCAGAGATTCTGTAAGGACCAGACCCTATCAAAGACAGGGACAGTATTGTTCAAGGAGGCAGTCAGATATTCCAAGCTGCTAACATCCTTAACCCGGGCTATGAGTTCAGTGGTAGTCGGGGGGAGTAGTTGACTTCCAGTGTGATGCAATGAGAGTTTTGGTATAATATACCAAAAACAATCTAGCGGATTTCTTACCCATTTGTCTCTTGGGAAAGTTAAGGGGATCAAAAGGGACACCCTGCAAAAAAAAAAAAAAAAAAAAGCCTATCTGTGACGCTTCTAATTTCCCTCCAAAATACCTGTATCATGGTATCACTTGTATGTGGTAATCATGCCCTTCATGGAGGTGTCCGCCCGGCACAACTTCTTAAAGGCCATAGGGATAGAGACCCTCTGAGAGCCAAACAGAGTGAATGTAAAATGAGCTATTTTACAGTAGTGGAGCTACTCAGTCTGGGGGATTCCCAATTCTGCGATCAAAGGACCTGAGCTCCAATGTCAAGGGGTCAACCATATCAGCCAGCCGGAACAGACTAGTCCCAGACCAGTGACAGACCATGGAAGAGGACATGCCCTTCGGGAGGAGCGGGTTAAATAGGAGAGAGGTCATGGAGGAGATCTATGAAGCGAGGGAAAACTGCCTATTACAGATAGTCCAGATCGCCTTCTTAAAGCGAATAGGACCTAAAGTGGGAAACAGATGGGAAGGGGGAGACCGGACCTACAGGAGAGGATTTTGGGTGCATAGCAGCAAGCCACAACTTCTCTATCGCCACCTTAGTGTAAGCCTGTGACGTGGCCCAAAATGGAATGCAACGCAGGTGCGTTGCCCAATAGTAGTGAAGGACATGTGGGGCTGATAAGCCCCCGACCCCTCTCCCCGCCAGCATCACAGATTTGGGAATCCAATGTCATTTGGCGTTCTAAATGAAGTGAAATATGGCCCTCTGTAGGTCGCGGAGGTCCGAATGGGACATCACCAGTGGGAGGGTTTCAAAATAATATAAAAGTTTAGGGAAGAGGGTCATTTTTTTTTTTTTTATTAACTTTTTATTAGATTTTCAAATGGCATCAATGAGCATACAAGTTAAATACAATGTACATGGCACAACAATCATTAATCAAACAATCGGATACGCTGGCACATTACCAACAACGGTTGACTAATAACACAATGCTACATGGAACGTTAACGGTGGAAAGGAAAGGATAATAAGAATCCTTAGGGTGAGAGGCTGAAAGGTCGAAAGGTCAAGGATCTCAGTAAATTATTTTGTTAAACAGGAGGTTCCCACAGATGCGTCCAGGTAGTGTCTTTAGAGAACTCATACCAGGGCGCCCAAATAGCTCTAAACTTCTGGTGAGTGCGGAGTTCTAAGTGGGAAAGTTCTTCCATCCATGCAACTTGGGAAACTTTCCGCAGAAAGTGGGATATTGGAGGGGGGGATTCTGATGTCCAGTATAGAGGGATCATAGATTTGGCGATAGCCACAAGCTGAAGCCAAAGACGTTTGTGGGACCTAGGTGGGAAAGTGGGCCACAGATTCAGGAAAATGCTTACCGGGGTCAGAGGCTCAGTGAATCCACAAACCTGGTTCAGAACCTGCTGAACTTGTGACCAGTAAGTGGATATTTTTTCACATTCCCACCAAATATGTAGGTAGGAACCTGAGGACTTATGGCACCGCCAACACAACGGGGATACCTCCGGAGAGAACCTATGGACTACAGTGGGCGTTCTATACCATCTGGTGACCAATTTGTAGCTTGACTCCTGCAAGCGCACACATCTGGAAGGCCCTGTGGATCTCTTTAGCATAGATGAAATTTCTCCAGGGGTAAGGGACACTTGAAGATCTACTTCCCATTTTCGCACATATGAGAGTAGCTCTGCACCTAGTTCGCTCAGAAGGTTGGAGTAGAGGGTAGATAAAGGTCTTGGTGTGTTTTGCTTCCGGAGTAGGAGCCGTTCTAGCCATGTAACTGTGCGATTGTCAGGCTCCTGCTTCAGAGCTCTCAGGTACAGTGTTTTGATCGATTGGTATGTTAGGAAATTGGTATGGATGGAGAGGGGGTGTTGGGTGAACTCAGAATAAGAAGGGAAGGCCCCGTCAATCAGTATAGCGTCGTAGGGTAGTCGCCCGACATGTTTCGGCACTCTTGGGGCCGAGTCTATAAACTTAGATTCCGATAGGATTAAATCCTGAACGGACATGAGAGGAGAGGGACCTGTTGGCAAAGGAAGCAGTCGCCTTACCCATTGCCAAGAGTCATAAACCACTGATGTTAGTACATTGTAGGCGAGGACCTGCTTAGCCATTTGGCGGGGGAGCCATAGTATCGCAGTAAGTGGGAAGTCTATAGTGGCCTCCTCCACTGACACACGTAGCCTCGAGTTATCACTCTGAAACCACTCAATGGTCCTTGCCAGTTGTGCTGCATGATAATATGTTCTTATATCTGGTAGACCCATACCACCCAACTTCCTAGGTTTGATAAGAGTGCGGAACGCCACTCTAGGGCGTGAGTTATGCCTTTGTAAACTTTGTAAACATTCTGCGGAGGGAGGAGAAGAATGCTAGTGGAAGAGGAATAGGGAGGGTTTGGAATAAGTATAATATCTTAGGCAGAATCATCATTTTCAGTAGACTAGTTCTACCCATCCATGAGATATGTGGGACCTGCCAAGATTCTAATAGAGATTTGATGCTGGAGAGCAATGGGCCGTAATTAGAATCGTACCAGCGCCTGGGTGAGGGCGTTAAATTTAATCCTAAATACTTGATATGGTCGTGTCGCAGTGGGAATGGGGAGGTAGCCTGTAAGTCAGCTTTAACCGAAGGGGGACAGTAGACACACAGGGCTTCGGATTTTGTGGTATTAATTTTAAAATTCGAGAGAGTACCAAAGGCCGTAAAGATCGTATCTATGTGAGGTAGAGCAACCGTTGGATTGGTAAGGATTATTAAAAGATCGTCTGCAAATGTGGCCGTACTATGACATATTCCTCCAGTAACCAGACCTTTCAGCAATGGGTCCTGTCGGATACTCTGAATTAATGTTTCAATGGTCAGAACAAAGAGTAAAGGGGATAATGGGCATCCCTGCCTGGTGCCGTTTTTAATATCAAACGGGGAGGAAAGGCATCCATTAACTCTAATTTTAGCGCTAGGTCTAGAGTACAAGGCCATAATTTTCTGGACAAACGTGTGGGAAGCCAAAATATCGTAGTGTCTCTGTCATAAAGGTCCAATCTACCCTATCAAAGGCTTTTTCCGCATCTGTTGAGAGAAGGACCAATGGGATCTTCTTACGCTGGGCGTGTTGTATCAAGTGGAGTACTCGTTGGGTGTTATGTTTGCACTCCCTGCCCGTTATAAACCCCACTTGCTCTGGGTGGACCAGGGAGGGTAGGAATGATTTCAATCTATTAGCTACTAACTTGGCGTATAATTTAACATCTACGTTTAGCAAGGAGATAGGGCGGTAGCTGCCACATTGTGTCGGGTCCTTGCCTTCCTTAGGAATGATAGAAATATGGGCTTCCAAGGCTTGGGGGGGGGGAAGTGGTGAGCTTCTTCTACAGAATTACAAACCTGGAGAAATTGGGGGAGAAGGATAGAGCTAAAGTGTTTATAGTAAAAGGCTGGGAGGCCGTCGGGGCCAGGAGCCTTCCCCAGAGGGGTTTTAGCAAGTGCAGACTGTAGTTCTGACAGTGTAAAGGGAGTCTCAAGTGCATCCTGTTGTTGGGGAGTGAGCGCTGGGAGGGAGAGAGATTTCAAGAAGGACCTGATTTTAGTAGAGCGGTCTTGCAACTCGAGAGGGGTCTCAGCAGGTCTAAGGTTATACAGTTTCTGATAGAAAGCACAAAATTCAGAAGCTATGTCTGGAGTGTCTTTTAGGCTAGAGCCTAACCGGGAAGTGATCTCCGCTACAAAGCTTTGGTTGCGTCTTTTTTTAACTAAATATGCCATCAGTTTCCCACCCTTGTTACCATGCATATAGTACTTATGGGAGGACTACAGATAGGCCTTCGCAGTTTTTAGGTTCAGGCAGTCTTTTAGTCGTTCTCTGCACAAGATCAGTTCTGAGAGAGCCCCCTGAGCTGCAGCTCACTTATACTGACTTTCCAAGATTGCAATTCGGGCAAGTAAGTCATCAATTTCTTTGGTACGTTTTTTCTTAAGGTGAGAACTGAGACTAATGAATACCCCTCTGATCACGGATTTGTGGGCCTCCCAAATGACACAAGGCTGTATGTCAGGTGTAGTATTTTCATTGAAATAATCAGTGAGCGCTTTAGAAACTGCTTGACGAGAATCGTGGGAGCAGAGCAGGGTCTCATTAAATCTCCAGTCATAGCTACGGGGTGGGAGAGATGAAATTTGTAGTTGAACAGTGACGGGGGCGTGGTCCGAGATAGTGATAGAGCCAATGGTGGGAGAGGAGGATAAAACTAGCTGGTTCTGGGGCAGGAAGATGTAGTCCAGACGCTGGTACGATTTGTGTGGGTTAGAATAAAACGTATAATCTTTACCGTTGGGATTAAAGGCCCTCCATACATCTACAAGATGCATAGAGGAGAGATGCTTGGCAAGTTTACTAAGGGCAGTGAAGCAATGTGAAGATGAGCCAGAGGAGGCGTCCTGGAGGGGCTGTAGGGCAATGTTAAAGTCACCCCCCAACACTACAAGCCCCTCTACAAACATAGAATATCTGTCTAGGGTATCAAGTAGCCATGAAATTTGGCCAACATTTGGTGCGTATACATTGCCAATGGTGACTAGGGTACTGGCAATGTGCCCTTTAAGAAACAGGTGTTAATCACTCAAGCGAGCCACCACAGAGAAGGGGACGTCTGATTTGAAGGCAATACTAACTCCATTCTTCTTCTCAGCAGCATCGCACGAGTGAAACCAGGCAGAGTAAGGAGCTTTGGGTAGATTAGGTACCTTACCTGAAATGAAATGTGTCTCTTGGAGGAGTAGAATAGAAGATTGTGATCTTTTAAGAGCGTGGAGTACCTGGGAGCGCTTGGTGGGAGAGTTGAGACCCTTGACGTTCCATTACGTAAACTTAACACAAGACATAGACAACAATAAACAATAAACTGAGAGATACTAATAAGTATGTAGAACAAACACTATAATGAGGCATTCAAATTTAAACGATTATATAAAATGCACTCAGCTATAGTGCCGTATCGTGGGGTGGTGGGAAAGCAAGGCGGTCGGCCCAAAGAGCCGTTAACAGAGTCGCTAAAGAAGCAAAGGGCTTTATAAACACTTTTAGGAGATAAAGGCAAACAATATATGTACTATATGTTAACTAGGCCCAACCCCGGCTACGGGGCAGCACACGTGAAAAAAGAACATTATAACAAGTAAGGAATCACGGTCATAGGTCAGAAAGTATAAACGATATAAAATACTTATGACAGCACGAGAGATAATTCAGTCCTGCTCCACAGGTGCTCTCTTCCTCTGGTGTTTAGATTTCGGATGTTTCCAGGCTTCCACTTTAGGAAGATCGGGTAGAGAGGCAATGTCTGTGAAAGCAAGCCAAGATGGAATGATGGCTGGATCCAATTCCAGAGGCGGACACGCAGCTAATAGGTCATCTGGATGTCGGATATTGTACAAACGTCCATTGAAATTGTAGGAAATCCCGAAGGGAAATAGCCACTTATATGGTATCTTAAGTGTCCGGAGACGTTCTGTGAGCAGCTTCATCTGTCGTCTTTTGGCCAGGGTCACCGGGGAGATATCCTGATAGAATGTAATCCCGTGTCCTTCATAAGTGAAATCCGGGGTTACACGGGCTCTTTGCAAAATCGCCTCTTTTACTGTGAAGGACAACAGTTTGCAGACGATGTCCCTGGGCGGTTCCCCTTCCTTAGGTTTCGGGCGCAAAGCCCTATGGGCTCGTTCAAGTTGGACATCCAAAGACATATCGCCCTCCAATACTGATTCCAGGAGTCTCTTCGTGAAGGCCATGGTTTTGGCGGGCGGGAAGTTTTCTGGCACCCCTCTGATACGTAGATTATTCCGCCTACCCCTGTTGTCCTGATCCTCCAGATAGGAGTTCAGAGAGTTCAGATGGGCCTGGCAAGCTGTAAATGCCATAGTAGTGGCTTCGCCATGTGCCAGAAGCGAGGTCTGTGTTTCCTCTAGGTGCTCGACTCTGGAACCAATGTTCCGGACATCTTGTTTAATATCTGCTAGTTCTTACATGACCGGTTGCAGAGTTTTCTCAAGTAGTTTCTGCAGCCCCTTGGAGGAAATGGAGACCATGGAGGTGGAGGCGGAATCAGATATATTTCCGTCATCCATGACGCTTTCTGCGTCGGACCCCTCTGCAGGATCAGGGGCAACTAGAGAGCGTCTTGCTGCTGATGTGGCGTTAAGTGGTGTGCGGTTCTCGAGGAACTTATCTATCTCTGCTTGTGACTTCTTAGAGTGTTTCGGTGTAGCTCGTGTGTCTACGGGTTTATTCTGACCAATTTTAACCATGATGCAGCTATCAGGGCATGCTGGCCCACAGCGGGAAAGAGCTCAATCAGGCTAGGTTAGGGAATCATAGTGAGATCTAAGGGACCGTAGTAGAAAGTAGTAGGCATTCGAGGTCCAACTCACCACCCAAGTGGAGGATCCGCTTCCTGAAGGGCCTCTGAGAGCATGCAAGACTAAGTTAGGGTCCCCTTAATATAGATAGAGGCTCGGTCTTGTAGTGCAGGTCTGAAGGCCCCAAGATGGCCGCCTCTCGTTATGAGAGTAGCGGTAGGCCCACAGCTCCAGATGATCCTCAGCGTCGGCAGGCGAGTGCAGGAGCAGCTGCTTTAATCCCTCCACCGAGGGGTGAGCCCGCTGATGCGGGCGGTGAAGTCGCTGAGGCGCCGATTGATGGTGAGCGCTCTCCCTCAGGCTGATCTGCGGCAGCTATGCAGGCCCCAAGGCGGCGGCTCCCGACGCGGGAGGCGCAGTAGGCCGCAACTCCCGGACGTCCCGCAAGAGCCGCCAGAGCTCCCGACGGCATCCGCGGCAGTGGAAGGTGAGGACCCGAAGGTGCTATGCAGACCAGCCGCGCCTGTGCCGCGGAGGCCCCTCAATCCCCTACGGCTGGCCTCTGTGAGGATGGCGCAGTAGGCCTCAAACCGGAGCACCGGTAAGTAGCCCCAAGTCTTATTGTCAAAACACCCTATGGGAAGTAACAGGGCCTGGGGGGATGCCCGAGGGTGTTAGAGGTCAGTAGAGGCTAGGGTGGTCAAGATTTAGCGTGGATTTAGTCGGGAGGAGGGTCATTTTAACTACCGGGATCCTACCTAATAAGGAAACATTTAGGGGCCGCCACTTATTCAAGAGCGACTTAAGGCCACGGAATAGTTTGGGATAGTTCACTGTGTAAAGTGTCATATAGGAATGGAGAGCTGGATCCCCAAATATTTAAGGTACTGTTCCCACCACTGGAAATTAAAGTTGGCACACAGCAGTTGGATCAACTTCCTAGGAATATTTAGAGGGAGGGCCTCTGTTTTGGTGGGGTTAATTTTATATCTGGAAAGACGAGCATAGTTTTTAAGGACACGCATAAGGTTAGGTAAAGAGATGTGTGGGTTAGTGTGAGTAAGCAAGAGATCATCAGCAAAGAGGCATACAGTAGCTTGCAAAAGTATTCATACCCCTTGAACTTTTTCACATTTTTGTCACCTTACAACCACAAACTTAAATGTATTTTATTGAGATTTGAGTGATAGACCAACACAAAGTAGCACATAATTGTGAAGTGGAACAAAAATGATACATGGTTTTCAAAATTTTAATCAAATAAAAAGTGTGACATGCAAGAGTATTCAGCCCCCGTATATCAATTCTGTGTAGAGACACCTTTCGCTGCAATTACAGCTGTTATTTGGAGTATGTCTCTACCAGCTTTGCGCATCTAGAGACTGAGATTTTTGCCCATTCTTCTTTGCAAAATAGCTCAAGCTCAGATTGGATGGAGAGCGTCTGTGAACAGCAATTTTTATGTCTTGCCACAGATGCTCAATGGGATTTAGGTCTGGACTTTGAATATGAATATTCTTTGATCTAAACCATTCCACTGTAGCTCTGTATGTATTTTTAGGGTCATTGTCTTGCTGGAAGGTGAATTTCCTTCCCAGTCTCAAGTCTTACACAGCCTCCAACAGGTTTTCTTTCAGGATTGCCCTGTATTTAGCTCCATCTATCTTCCCATCAACTCTGACCAGCTTCCCTATCCCTGCTGAAGAAAAGCATCCCCACAGCATGATGCTGCCACCATCATGTTTCACAATGGGGATGGTGTGTTCAGGGTGATGAGCAGTGTTACTTTTCCACCACACATAGCTCTTTGCACTTAAGCCAAAAGTGACCATGGGCCTCTTGGCTGCTACTCTGACCAGTGCTCTCCTTGCTTGGTCTGTTAGTTCAGGTGGACGGCCATGTCTTGGTAGGTTTGCAGTTGTAGAATACTTTTTCCATTTTTGGAAGATGGATTGAACAGTGCTCCTTGGGATGCTCAAAGCTTGGGATATGTTTTTATAACCTGACCCTGCTTTAAACTTCTCCACAACTTTATCTCTGACCTGTCTGCTGAGTTCCTTGGTCTTCATGATGCTGTTTGTTCACTAGTGTTCTCTAACAATCCACTGAGACCTTCACAGAACAGGTGTATTTATACTGAGACTAAATTACACATAGCTGGACTCTACTAACTAATTAAGTGACTTCTGAAGGCAATTGATTGCACTGGATTTTATTTAGGGGTATTAGAGTACAGGGCGCTGAATACTTTTGCATGTCACTCTTTTCAGATTTGTATTTGTTATCAGTATAAAAGACACCTGTCCACAACCTCAAACAGTCACACTCCAAACTCCACTATGGTGAAGACCAAAGAGCTGTGGAAGAACACCAGAAACAAAATTGTAGACCTGCACCAGGCTGGGAAGACTGAATCTGCAATAGGCAAGCAGCTTGGTGTGAAGAAATCTACTGTGGGAGCAATAATTAGAAAATGGAAGACATACAAGACCATTGATAATCTCCCTCAATCAGGGGCTCCACGCAAGATCTCACCCCGTGGGGTCAAAATGATTACAAGAACGGTGAGCAAAAATCCCAGAACCACACGGAGGGACCTAGTGAATGACCTGCAGAAAGCTGGGACTAACGTAACAAAGGCTACTGTCAGTAAAACACTACGCTGCCAGGGACTCAGATCCTGCAGTGCCAGACGTGTCCCCCCTGCTTAAGCCACTACATATCCGGGCCCGTCTGAAGTTTGCTAAGGAGCATTTGGATGTTCCAGAAGAGTATTGGGAAAATGTCATATGGGGAGATGAAACCAAAGTAGAACTGTTTGGTAGAAACCCAACTCGTCGTGTTTGGAAGAGAGTGAATGCTGAGTTGCATCCAAAGAACACCATACCTAATGTGAAGCATGGGGATGGCAACATCATGCTTTGGGGCTGTTTCTCTGCAAAGGGACCAGGACAACTGATCTGTGTACATGAAAGAATGAATGGGGCCATGTATCGTGAAATTTTGCATGCAAACCTCCTTCCATCAGCAAGGGCATTGAAGATGAAACTTGGCTAGGTCTTTCAGCATGACAATGATCCCAAGCACACCGCCAGGGCAATGAAGGAGTGGCTTCGTAAGAAGCATTTTAAGGTCCTGGAGTGGCCTAGCCAGTCTCCAGATCTCAACCCCATAGAAATCCTTTGGAGGGAGTTGAAAGTCCGTGTTGACCAGCGACAGCTCCAAAACATCACTGCTCTAGAGGAGATCTGCATGGAGGAATGGGCCAACATACCAGCAACAGTGTGTGCCAACCTTGTGAAGACTTACAGAAAACGTTTGACCTCTGTCATTGCCAAAAAAGGATGTATAACAAAGTATTGAGATGGACTTTTGTTATTGACCAAATACTTATTTTCCACCATAATTTGCAAATAAATTCTTTAAAAATCAGACAATGTGATTTTCTAGATTTGTTTTCTCATTTTGTCTCTCATAGTTGCGGTCTACCTATGATGTCAATTACAGGCCTCTCATCTTTTTAAGTGGGAGAACTTGCACAATTGGTGGCTGACTAAATACTTTTTTTCCCTCACTGTATAGGCTGTCAATAGGCATTTGGTGGGGGGAACAAGGTCGTCCATATCTCCCAGTTCTTCTGGAATTTCTCCAGGGTTCCACCGTTGTATACATAAATTCATTCATATTGGTAGTTCAACGATACCACGGAAATCAACTCCGTCAATGTCAGACAAGAGGCAGACTTCCATCTATGGGCAATAAGGCGAGCTGCCCCAAGTACTTGTCACATGACGGTCCTATACCTGCTTGGAGTCGTATGGACGCCCAACTGGAGCAGCGCCATCTCGGGTGTAGATCCTACCCCACCACCACACAATTTATTAATTAATGAAAAAACAGATACCCAAAAGGGCTGGATGATCAGGCAGTGCCAGAACACAGGGAACAGGGAGCCAACCCCTCCGCAACCTCTCCAACAGCAAGAAGGACACGTAGGATAGAACTTAGCTAGATGAAGGGGAGGGTAATACCAGCGTAAGAGCAATTTGCTATACTGCTCCCAGTGTGAGGCACATACCATGGATTGCTTAGCCCATCCAATTGCCTCCCGCCAGCAACTGGTCTCAAATCTGCGGCCGAAATCCTCTTCCCACAGGCGCATGTGTTTGAACATGGTGCAGTCCATGTTCACAGTGCGATACAGAGTTTTCGTGATATAAGCAGTTGGAGAAGTCTGTGGATGTAGGAAGTCAGCAGCCAGCTGTGCCAAGTGTATTTGAGCCAAGGGAGTGTCCGAAAGATATGAAACTAGTCTAGTATAGGTAAATTTTGCGGACAAGTTATGCTTCTCCTTTAACATGGAGAAGGGTACAATGGCATCACTCCTGTAGAGGTCACAAATATACATTATCCCACAGCTGCGCCACGTATCTAGAGACAAATGTGGGATCTCGTGAGGGAGTGTTGTAAGTGGCAAATTCAAGGTGACCCCAGGAATGTCGCTGTCCGAAATAGCACAAAGGGCTCACCATGCCCCAACCATGGCCTATACAGCTGGCGGAGCAATGAGGGGTATGCGCTTACCGGGTCCTGACGCTAACAAAAATCCTTCCCAATCAGCAATCTGAGCCATATGAGCCTCCATAGCCGGCCATAGTTTGTCGTGGTTCAATGTGAGCCAAAACTTAAGCTGACCAAAAGTTATGGCTAAATGGTAGTTGTACAGATTTGGCACTCTCATACCTCCATTGTCTCTCACCTTAAAGAGTGTTTGCAAAGCCACTCTGGGTTTACAGCCATTCCAAATAAAGGCCATCATCTGTTTTTGGAAACCCTGGAAAACAGACTTGGGTATCGGGATCACCAAAGTCCTTAAATAGTAAAGTATTCTAGGTAGGATCAACATTTTATGTAATACTATTCTCCCCATCCAACCGTGTTCAAATCTAGTCAGAACATCAAGCTCTTTCTGGAGGGAAGCCAACAGACCCGGAAAGTTGGCCTTAACCAAATCTTTTGGCTTTGAGGTCAGCTGAATTCCCAGGTAGGGTATAGATTGTGGGCACCATTGATAGGGCGATGAATCTTTAATACAACATATATTAGTTTGTGTCAGACCAATTCCCAAAATCTGGGATTTGGATTCGTTAACTTTGTAATATGACAATGCTCCAAAATCCGACAAAGTCTGGGAAACAGTACATTGTGTGATATCAGAATAAGAAAGGGACAGAATCACATCATCTGCAAATAAATTAATTCTATGGTCAGTCTGACCCAGCTTGGCACCAGTAAGGCGTGGGTGTGACCGAATTGTTTCAGCTAAGGGCTCCATCATTAAAGAAAATATTAAGGGGGACAGCGGACATCCCTGTCTCGTGTCATTTGAGATAGGGAAGGGGCGGGACAGAACCCCATTTGCCAGAAATCATTCGGATGGACCTCAAAAAGTTATGCCCAATGAACCCTATCGAAACGCCTTCTCCGCATCCAAGGACAGGAGCAGAGAAAGCGTCCGCCGGACCCGAGCCGCCGCGATCAGTGCGATCATATGTCTCGTCCCATCTGGGGCCTGTCTCCTTTTAGTGAATCCCACCTGGTCACGGCCTATCAATGTAGGCATGATGTCGAGGAGTCGGTTTGCAAGTACCTTGGCAAATAACTTGACATCTACATTTAATAGCGAAATGGGCCAATATTTAGAAGGAAGAGAGGAATCCTTGCCTGGTTTAGGTAACATTACAATCATTGCAGACAACATCTCTAGAGGAAATCTACCTGTCGACATACCGTAGCTAGGTTAAACACCTCCGTAAGATATGTAAGGATGAGTGGTTTTAACAGCTTATAATATTCTCCAGAAAACCCATCCAGGCCGGGGGATTTATTAAGTTTCAGACCATCTATCACCTTAGCCACCTCCTGAGTGGATATAGAGGTACAAGAACTGAAGCGGCACATCGGTGACAGAAGGAAGGGACAAGGAGTTTAGGAACCTGTTAATATATGAACTAGAAGGCTGCACGGTGTCCAGGTCTTCTTTCAGGTTGTACAGGTCCTGGTAATATTTACTAAATTCGTCTGCAATATGCTGAGAATGGTAAAGTTTGTCCTTGGTCTATTTAGAAAGAACAAACGGGATTCTAGACTTAACTCTTGCCGCTTTAACTCGTTGTGCCGTTAATTTGGTCGCTTTGTTGTATGATCAATAATAAGAGGTCTTCAATCGTTTGGAGTGTTTTTCAAAGTCCACCAGTAGGTGGGTCCTTAGGTCATCTCTAGCTTTTTGCAGAGCAGCCAAGAGGGTGGGGCTAGGGGCAATCTTATGCCGCCTGCTCTAAAGTCGCAATAGAAGTAAACAGCTCCATCATAGTTTGCAATCTCTTGCGCTTAAAGCGCGAGGTGTGTTGTATCAATAAGCCCCTGACAAAGGCCTTGTGGGCGTTTCAAAGGCAAAATTTATCATCTACCGAGGGGGAATTAATATTGAAAAATTCGGAAATGTCAGCAGTCAATTTCTCAGTTACTGAATTCAGGGACATAACATAGGTATTATTGCTCCAAGACATACAGTGCTGGCCAAAAGTATTGGCACCCCTGCAATTCTGTCAGATAATACTCAATTTCTTCCAGAAAATGATTGCAATCACAAATGCTTTGGTAATAATATCTTCATTTATTTTGCTTGCAATGAAAAAACACAAAAGAGAATGAAAAAAAAGTCAAATCATTGATCATTTTACACAAAACTCCAAAAATGGGCCGGACAAAAGTATTGGCACCCTCAGCCTAATACTTGGTAGCACAACCTTTAGCCAAAATAACTACGAACAACTGCTTCCGGTAACCATCAATGAGTTTCTTACAATGCTCTGCTGGAATTTTAGACCATTCTTCTTTGGCAAATTTCTCCAGGTCCCTGAGATTTGGAGGGTGCCTTCTCCAAACTGCCATTTTGAGATCTCTCCACAGGTGTTCTATGGGATTCAGGTCTGGACTCATTGCTGGCCACTTTAGAAGTCTCCAGTGCTTTCTCTCAAACCCTTTTCTAGTGCTTTTTGAAGTGTGTTTTGGGTCATTGTCCTGCTGGAAGACCCATGACCTCTGAGGGAGACCCAACTTTCTCACACTGGGCCCTACATTATGCTGCAAAATTTGTTGGTAGTCTTCAGGCTTCACAATGCCATGCACACGGTCAAGCAGTCCAGTGCCAGAGGCAGCAAAGCAACCCCAAAACATCAGGGAACCTCCGCCATGTTTGACTGTAGGGACCGTGTTCTTTTCTTTGAAGGCCTCTTTTTTTTTTTTTTCCTGTAAACTCTATGTTGATGCCTTTTCCCAAAAAGCTCTACTTTTGTCTCATCTGACCAGAGAGCATTCTTCCAAAAAGTTTTTTGGCTTTCTCAGGTAAGTTTTGGCAAACTCCAGCCTGGTTTTTTTATGTCTCTGGGTCAGAAGTGGGGTCTTCCTGGGTATCCTACCATAGAGTCCCTTTTCATTCAGACGCCGACGGATAGTACGGGTTGACACTGTTGTACCCTCGGACTGCAGGGCAGCTAGAACTTGTTTGGATGTTAGTCAAGGTTCTTTAGCCACCATCCGCACAATCTTTCGTTGAAATCTCTCGTCAATTTTTCTTTTCCGTCCACATCTAGGGAGGTTAGCCACAGTGCCATGGGCTTTAAACTTCTTGATGACACTGCGCACGGTAGACACAGGAACATTCAGGTCTTTGGAGATGGACTTGTAGCCTTGAGATTGCTCATGCTTCCTCACAATTTTGCTTCTCAAGTCCTCAGACAGTTCTTTGGTCTTCTTTCTTTTCTCCATGCTCAATGTGGTACACACAAGGACACAGGACAGAGGTTGAGTCAACTTTAATCCATTTCAACTGGCTGCAAGTGTGATTTAGTTATTGCCACCACCTGTTATGTGCCACAGGTAAGTAACAGGTGGTGTTAATTACACAAATTAGAGAAGCATCACATCATTTTTCAAAGGGTGCCAATACTTTTGTCCACCCCCTTTTTTATGTTTGGTGTGGAATTATATCCAATTTGGCTTTTTGACAATTCTTTTTGTGGTTTTCCATTGACAACAAATTAAATGAAGATATTATTACCAAAGCATTTGTGATTGCAATCATTTTCTGGAAGAAATTGAGTATTATCTGACAGAATTACAGGGGTGCCAATACTTTTGGCCAGCACTGTAGGAGGGACTGCTGTGGGACCAGAGCGGATGGTAAGTGTAATGGGCGCGTGGTCAGACCACGTGATATTACCTGTTTCACAACATTGCAACAGTCAGTCTCATCCAGAAACATGTCTATTCTGGAATAAGAGTGGTGACTAGCAGAATAATAAGTAAAGTCTTTCTCGGAGGCGTGAAAACACTTCCAGGCATCATGAAACTCAAGGACCTAATTGCTGGGATGTATGCTTGCCGCGGTAAGTAGAATCAGCAGCAGCATCATGTACAATATTAAAATCACAGCATAAAATAACTTGGCCCTGAATTTGCTTCCTTACCTTCCTCAGTACCGAGTTTAGGAAGGATATTTGAGATGAGTTAGGACAGTACAAGTTCAAAATAGTAAATGGACAATTGTCAATCAAGCATATAAGAGCTACGTAACGGTCCTTAGGGTCTGTAAGAATGTGTGTCAACTGAAAGGAAACCATATCTTTTATACTGATAACAATATCAAACAGGTGCCATTACTACAGGTAATGAGTGGAGGACAGAAGAGCCTCTTAAAGAAGAGGTTACAGGTCTGTGAGAGCCAGAAATCATGCTTGTTTGTAGGTGACCAAATACTTATTTTCCACCATAATTTGCAAATAAATTCTTAAAAAAATCAGAAATGCTTTCTAGATATGCTTTCTTATTTTGTCTCTCATAGCTGAGGTCTACCTATGATGTCAATTACAGGCCTCTCTCATCTTTTTAAGTGGGAGAACTTGCACAATTGGTGGCTGACTAAATACTTTTTTCCCCTACTGTATCTATTGTGACAACTTCAGGGTCATTTAGGTCTCAGGATCACATCTTAGTCAAGGTGTTCAAGAAATTCTCTCTGCAATACAGTTCAAAAGTCACTGCGACTAGCTTTATTCTTCTGGCTCCCACAGTCCTTGGCACAGCCTGCTACTTCCCAAGACAGACAGCATTATGGGCTGGGATAACACCTCATATACACACGTGGACAAAATTGTTGGTACCCCTCATTTAATGAAAGAAAAACCCACAATGGTCACAGAAATAACTTGAATCTGACAAAACTGGAATTTGCCAAACTACATGTTGAATCTGACAAAAATAATAATATATAACTACATGTTGACAAACCACAAAGCTTCTGGGAGAATGTCCTATGCACATCAGCTCTATACTCACAGATGGAAAAATGAAGCATATCTTGAAAAGAACACTGTCCCTACTGTGAAACATGGAGGAGGCTTGGTTATGTTCTGGGGCTGCTTTGCTGCATCTGGCACAGGGTGTCTTGAATTTGTGCAGGGTACAATGAAATCTCAAGACTATCAAGGGATTCTAGAGAGAAATGTGCTGCCCATTGTCAGAAAGCTTGGTCTCAGTCACAGGTCATGGGTCTTGCAACAGGATAATGACCCAAAACACACAGCTAAAAACTCCCAAGAATGACTAAGAGGAAAACATTGGACTATTCTGAAGTGGCCTTCTATGAGCCCTGACCTAAATCCTATTGAGCATCTTTGGAAGGAGCTGAAACATGCCGTCTGGAAAAGGCACCCTTCAAACCCGAGACAACTGGAGCAGTTTGCTCATGAGGAGTGGGCCAAAATACCTGTTGAGAGGTGCAGAAGTCTCATTGACAGTTACAGGAATCGTTTGATTGCAGTGATTGTCTCAAAAGATTGTGCAACAAAATATTATGTTAAGGGTACCATCATTTCTGTCCAGGCCTGTTTCATGGGTGGGATCTATGTCCCCCAGTGAATACAACGAGAAAAGGATTTCATGATGAGTACAAAAATCAATTTTTCTCACTTATTTCACTGGGGGACACAGCACCATTGGACATCCTAAAGCTGTCCCAGAAGGTGGGAATTACACGGACATGTGGGCAACCTAGTGCGCAGCAGCCGGTTGCAGAATCTTATGACCCAAACTGGCATCGGCAGAGGCCACGGATTGGATCTAGTAAAACTTAGTGAAAGTGTGGAGGCCCAGGTGGCAGCTTTGCAGACCTGGTTGGCAGAAGCCTGATGCTAAACAGCCCAGGAGGCTCCAACAGCTCTTGTGGAGTGAGCTGTTACACAGAGGGGTGCCCTACCCTTAAGCTGATAGGCCTCCTTGATAGCAGACCGGATTCATCAGGATATGGAAGCCTTGAAAGCAGCCAGGCCCTTGCAAGGGCCCTCAGGGTGAATGAACAAGGCATCTGAACAAATTAATGGGTCAGTGAGAGACAAATAGACCTAGAGTCCCTGAACAACATCCAGGCAGTCAAGACAACACTCACGCGGGTGCTTGGGGTCTGGGCAAAAAGGTGGTAAGACAATGTCCTCCTTGTTGTGGAAGAAAGAAACCACCTTAGGCAGAAAAGATGATAGCAGACGAAGGACAACTTTGTCCTTGTGAAGAACAAGAAAAGGAGGCTTCTGGGACATGGCAGCTAGTTCAGAGACCCTGTGGATAGAACATCAAGGATGAGATTAAGGTCCCACGGTTCCATGAGAGAACGATGGGAGGAGCACAGTGTGCCACTCCCTGTAGGAAGGTCTTCATCTGAGGTCAGAAGGACAGGATCTTCTGAAAAAGAATGGAAAGGGCAGAAACCTGTCCTTTTAAGAGAAGTAAGACCAAGACCTAGGCCCAGACCAGACTAAAGAAAAGCCAGGATCCTGGGAAGAGAAAAGGAGAGCGGATGAAAATCATCACTTTCATACCACTTGATGAAAGCCTTCCACATGCGATGGTAGATCTTAGCTGACTGGGGGTTTTCTTGGCCTTGAGCATGGTCTGGATAACAGGCCTCAGAACCTTGACTTCAACAGCCATGCCATTAAATGCAGCTGAGGTAAGGTGAGGTGGAACAGCGGTCCTTGAGACAGACTGTCGATCTGCAGAGGAAGAGGCCAAGGAGCGTCCACCAGCAGGAGCATGAGATCTGCGTACCAAGCCCAGCGGGGTCAATCCGGGGCCACCAGAATGGCTGGAACCCCCTCGATCTTGAGTTTCTTGAGAACCCTAGGAGGTAGAGGAAGGAACAATTACAAAAGGCAGAAGTCCGTCCGGGGAATCACGAGAGCAGAGGTGGCGATGGCTCAAGGGTCCAGGGATCTGGCCACATAGTGGGCTAAAAAGATGTCCCTCATTTCCAGCAGGTTGATCTGGAATGGTCAAGGCACTGAATACCGCTCCCTAGACAGAAAGACTTGCATTGGTGAAGATCAACTACCAATGGATGGGAGGAAAGGACTTCCCCTGAGAGATTCCTGGGGAGAATAGCCACCAAAGAAGCTCTCAACGAACCCAGGAAGGCAATAGAATCAGGTGGTCGAGGCTGGATGGAGACTTGTTCCAGCGTGCCGAAATCGGCAATTGCAGAGGATGCGAGTGGGACTTAGCAAAAGAGATGACCTCGAAGGTCGAGACCATCGTGGCCAGGACCCATATGCAGAACTGAAGAGAGCACGGGGGGTTCCATTGATGGCAGGACACCCCAGACCAAAGGGCCAGGATCTTGGACTCCGAGAGGAGAATCTTGCCCTGGTGTGTGTCGAGGGTCATACCTAGGAATTCCATGCACTGAGAAGGCATGTGACAGGACGGTTCCTCGTTGATGAGCCAGCTGAACCGGCGAAGGGGGTCCAAGGTGATCTGCAAGCTGGTCAGGTTGACCATCTTCGAGGAAGCTTTCACCAGGAGGTCATCTAAGTATGGAATCACAGCAACTCCTCTGGAACGGAGGATGGCCATGAGAGACACCATCACCTTGGTAAATATTCGTGGGGCATAGGCCAGCCCGAAGGGGAGAGGGTCAAACTGAGAATTATGCAAACTCACTACGAAACGAAGTATACGCTGATGGAATAGCGTGATGGGAATGTGGAGTTAAGCTTCACGGATGTCGAGGGATGACAGGAATTCGCCAGTCTCCAGGGATGCCACCAATGACTGCAGGAATCCATGTGGAACCTGCAGATACAAACAAACCTGTTTAGCCCCATCAGGTCAAAGATGGAGAGAAGAGAACCGTCCTTCTTGGGAACGGTGAACAGGTTAGAATAGTAACCCCAGAAATGCTCTGAAGCGGGAGTAGGGACGATGACTCCCTGCCGCTGGAGAGTGGAGATGGCCTGAAGAAAAGCATCCGCTCGAGCGGTGAAAGAAGCCAAATTGGACAGAAGGGGGAGAACTCGATGGAGTAGCCAGACAACACTACCTCTCGGACCCAGGCGTCATCGATGCTGGCAAGCCAGATCTCCCGGAAGGAGAGCAGTCCCCCCCTACTTGAGAGGCCCCGACCTTCATGCAGAGGAGGGCTTGGAAAAGGAAGGTCTGGAGGACATGGTGCGGGACTGCCAGGCAGGTCTGGGCTTAAAAGAGGGTTTCTTGGAGCGGGAGTCCCAGCCAGGGAGACTGTCCTCCAGAGGAAGAGGTGGAGCCATGAAAGAAGGGAAAACGCTGAAAGTGGCTGGAGGAGAGTGGTTGGGGCTTAGAATGCCTCTAGGGGAGGAAAGAGCTTTTTCCCCATGTGGCTTCAGAGATAAGTTTCTCTATGTCCTTGCCAAAAAGCCGTCCCTTTTTGTCCCGAGAGAAGGGAAGGGCCACGACCGACTTCTTGAAAGCGGATTCAGCATTCCTTGAATGGATTCAAACAGTACGGTGAATTGTCACTGCGTTGGCGGCTGCCTTGGCAGAAGGGCGAGCTGCCTCCAAGGAAGCATCGCACAAAGCCAATACGAAGGCTGCCTTGGCAAGAGAGTCCACCCTCTTGTCCGAGGGATAGCTGAGGACATCCGACTTCCAGGTGGAAGATAAGGTAATTTCTGGGTGAAGCCATTGTTCCCTCAAAATATGGTCAAACACCCTATGGCTGGGGAAGATCAGAGAAGGCCGACAACTGTGGCTGAAGGAGATATCCACTTGAGAAGCAGGATCCAGGCCCTCTGAGATCTGTAGGGTATCTCTGACCACACAGATGAGCTCCTGCATAGCAGCGGATATAGATGTGCCTGGCTGATGCTCTGAGTCGGAGACAGAGGCGTTCCCAGGAGAACGAGACCAAGCAGGGGAAGACAGGGTTCCATCTGTCATAGTGGAGCCGTGAGTCGTGGCCCTATCCGGGGAGTGCCCAGAGGTAGGGGAGGAGGACTGTGACCTGTAGGAACTGTGGGAACTGGGTGACCGGCGAGGCGTTCTTAGCAGAGCCCTGCGCCAACAGGGGGTACGACTAGTGTGGTGTACATGCTGAAGACCCCCCTGTACCCGAAAGAAAAATAAAAACGACTTAAGACAGAAAGACTTGAATCAGGTCATTTCTGCCTCCTACAGACACTAGGCTTAGTGAGAGGGTATAGCCCAGAGGCTGTTCCAACATCTTTTGATACTCCTAGTGTCAGCCTTTTAGTGGCCAGGTCTATACCTATGGTGCTGTGTCCCCCAGTGAAATAAGCGAGAAATACAGTATAAACATGTTCACATTCTTAAAAAACTAAGCACAAGAACAAGGGGGCACAATCTGAATTTACTTGGGGGAACATCAGAATGAATATCAGAAAATACTTTTTCCAGGACATCCCTCATGACAGCACCACAGGAGGTTGCCCTCTTGACCTCTGAGCGGGACAGGAAGTTAGAGAGGCTAAAGGTCCCCAACCCACCTCCCCTCTCCAGTGTTCTTCCTGTCCCTCTCACAGGCAGGATGTGGAGAGGATTCTCTTACCTTGGCAGGAAGGCGGATCGAGGGTCTCTGTCTGCCCTCCTTTCCAACTCCCTGGTCTGTGGCCAGCACCCCTCTGGGTAGGGGTCCCCTAGCCAGGGGGTCCAGGGGCAGTTGCAGGAGTTCTTCTGCTCCCTGGGCCCCCATGTGTGCGGCAGGCGCTCCCCCTCTCTGGGGTACTCGTCCTGCCTGCCGGCGTTCCCCCGCTCTGCTCTGCGCACTTCCGGTCGCCGTATGATTTCATCATGTGACCGGAAGTGTCGCGTCTGCTATCTTGGAGGTGGCATACTCCGGATAGGCAGGTTGGAGGGCAGAGGCTGCAGCGTCGGCCGGATGAGGCGGCGCACCAGTGGTACCGCCTACTGCTCACCTGCCTGAAGACTTCAAATGGTGAGTAGGACGTCACAGCAATGTGGCCTTCGTGATACTGTGTGTTTCAACTGTTTAACTTTGTTGTAATGGAGCAGAAAAAGGAGAGAACCCAAAAACCTCTCCCTGAGGCTGACTTGGCCCTGGGGCATGTAAGTACTGCTATGCAAGGGGACTTGGCACTGTATTTGTATTGTGGTGTTCTTAGCCTAGCTTTGTTGTGTTTTTTAGGATAAAGAGATTCCACAGAAATCCGACACTAAAAAAAGTAGGAAATGTGTTAATTGTGCCCTACCTGATGCATATAAGAAGCAGATTAGTCAGCCAGTCCTGACATAACTGATTAAAGATGAAACACCTGCATTTATGTCTGAGTTAAGGACACTAATCAGGGACGAAGTAAAAAGCTCTGTTTCCTCCCTGTGCCAGTCGAGTAAGGGCCACAATGAATATACCTGATGAAGAACAACCTCGTTTTATTCAGGATGAGATGTTTGGTGGCCTGGTGGCAAGAAAGTTGATGATATTTCCGGTTAATGATTACCTTAAGCGCCTAATCTTGTCTGAATGGGAGGACGCAGAGAAACAGTTATTTATCCCTAGGGAATTTAAAAATCTTCTGCTCTTTAATCCCGAGGATTCCAGAATATGGGATGAGCTACCCAAAGTAGATATTCTGGTAGCTAAAGTAGCCAAGAAAACTGCTATTCCCTTTGAAGACTTTTATCAGCTAAAGGACCCTATGGAGAGAAAGGCGGAAGGTCTGCCTAAAAAATAATGGGAGTCCTCATCCGCCATTATTTCCACAAACATAGCGGCTACCTCCATAGCCAGATCCATGTTTCTCTGGCTGGGTCAACTAGAAGAGCATCTTAAGAAGCAAACCTCTAGGGAAGAGATCCCCCTCTTGAAACAGGGTTTGTGGCAGATGCCTCAGCTGAAACAGTCCGTTTTGCTGCCAGAAACGCAGCAATGTCAAACTCCACCAGAAAGTCCTTATGGTTGAAAATGTGGTCAGGAGACACAGCTTCAAAGAACAAGCTTTGTAATATCCCCTTTATCGGGGGTTTTCTGTTTGGTCCTGTTCTGGATAACATCCTTGAAAAGGGAAAAAGAATTTTCCTGAGGAAAAAGTTAAAAGGCAGTCCTTTCGGAGGAAAGCCTGTTTCCCTCTACCACCTCCACTTGTCACTGGAGCTATCCAAAAGGAGGTAAGGACCGAGGGTTCTTGCTTAACCCCAACAAACCCGGCCCTTCAGGGAGACAATGACGCCAGCTCAGTAGGAGGAAGATTGGCGACCTTTTCCAACCAGTGGTCCTGTATTACTTCTAACCCATGGGTATTAAATAACCTAGCAGAAGGGTACAGGATAGAATTTGCGGAGTTTCCTCCAGAAAAATTTGTGCTCACCTCCTTCCCATCCCAGAATTTACAGCAAGCCCTCCTTCTGGACATAAGAAAACTGTTGCGCCTAGATGCGATTCTCCCCGCCCCAAAGGAAGAATATTTCAGGGGCCATTATTCAAGGCTCTTCTTAATAAAAAAACAAACAAACGGTTCCTTCTGGACTGTTATCAATTTAAAACACCTCAACAAGTCCGTAAAATATATGAGATTCAAACTGGAGTCTATAAGATCTACGATTCCCCTGATACGTCCAGATACGATGATGTGCACCATAGATCTCAAGGATGCATATTATCATGTGCCGATTCATCCATCTTGCCAGAAATTCCTAAGGTTTGCAGTTCAGATAGAAGGAAGGACCCTTCACTATCAGTTCCGCTGCCTACCCTTTGGGATACCATCTGCTCCAAGGATGTTTACAAAAATAGTGGTGGAAATTATGGCCTTCCTAAGATCTCAAAATATCCTGATCATTCCCTATCTCGACGACTTTCTCCTGATTTCAAACTCCAGGGAGGAGTTGATCGATCAGAGAGAATCAGTTCTATCTCTACTTCAGTCTCTGGGATGGATCATAAATTGGGAAAAATCGCACCTGTTACCTTCAGCTCAAGTAACCTTTTTAGGCGTACTCTTAGATGCTACTCGTCAGACATCCTTTCTCCCCAAGGAAAAACAGGAGAACATTCTCCCGAAAATTCAGAATTTTTCCAGGAAGGAGAGCTGTTCCATAAGGGACGGGATGAGAGTCTTGGGTCTCATGACCTCTTGTATTCAAGTGGTTCCTTAGGCCCAATTTCATTCAAGACCCTTACAAAATCTTCTGCTCTCAAATTGGGACGGAGATCAGAATTCTCTAGACAGCAGGATTCAGATTCGCCAACAAGTAAAATTTTCCCTTCTATGGTGGCTCGATCCAGCAAACCTGGGCAAAGGATTGCTGTGGTACCTAGGTCCTCAGACTATCATAGTCACGGACACCAGTGGAATAGGCTGGGGGGTATCTGTAAAAGGCTCTTATCTTCAAGGTCTTTGGCCTGTTCACATTCAGAGCCGCTCCTCGAATTACAGGGAGTTGAGGGTGGTTTGGGAGACTCTGAAAAAATCAGACGATCTTCTACACAGTTCACACCTGAAGGTGATGTCAGACAATGTCACGGTGGTCTCCTTTCTTCATCACCAAGGAGGAACCAGGCACGCGCACCTTCAGGCATTAGCCACAGAAATCTTCCCTTGGGCAGAGTTGAATGTTCCCTCTCTTACGGCAGTGCACATAAAGAGCTCAGAGAACCTGTCTGCAGACTTCCTCAGACGTTAGATCCAGGGGCTTGGTCCCTAAATCGGGATGTTTTCTCCCAACTAACACTCAAGTGTTGAGACCTCTTTGCTTTTTCAGAGAACACCAAAGTAAGGCACTTCTTTTCCATCAAAAAAGAGGGACAAGAAGCAGCAATCAATGCTCTGTCTCAGGATTTGGACATGAAGCTGGTGTATGCCTTCTCTCCGTTTCCTTGAATTCCCTTGATTCTAAACAAATTATTAAGGGAAAAGACAAAATTGATCCTGGTGGTCCCATCTTGGACCAAGAGAAGTTGGTTTCCCATCCTAAAACAACTGGCCCTGGAGGACCCAGTTCCTCTTCCCTTGAGACCGGACCTGTTATCTCAGGGACCGCTTCTACATACAGATCTAGAGACGTTGAAACTAGATATTTCCACTCTTAAACAAAGTCATAAAGTTGTAACTTCGCCATCTATCAAAAGATCTGGAAAAAGTTCTCCTGCTGGCAGCTTCCGAATATCCTGGATCCATTCCATACAAATTTAGCAAATATCCTTGATTTCTTGCAGGCAGGATTTAATAAGGGCCTATCTCCCAGTACCCTAAAAGTACAAATATCTTCATTAAGTAACTTCTATGATGCTAGTCTAGCTGAACATAGATGGGTCAAAAGATTCTTTCGGGCGATTTATAGACTGAGGCCTTCTATTAAGAGATCTATAGCATCCTGGGACCTAAACCTAGTCCTTAGAACTTTAGTTTCTCCCCCTTTTGAACCTATAAATTGTCTAGAGTTTAGACCTTAAAACTCTAACATTAAAAATAGCTTTTTTGGTAACAATTACATCTGCTAGGAGAATTGGGGAAATTCACTCCTTGTCTATACGACAGCCATATTTAAGAATTCTGGAGGACAGGGTTATATTTAGAATAGACCTATCCTTTATCCCAAAAGTAGCTTCTACCTTCCACAAAAATCAAGAGATTGTGCTTCCCTCTTTCAGCCCAGCTCCCAAAAACCCACAGGAGGAAGCGTTCCATTGCCTAGACATAAGGAGGATAGTTCTTCATTACTTGGAAGAAACGGCTTTCTTCCGGAAAGATCAGAACTTATTTGTCCTCTTCTCAGCGAAAAACAAGGGTAAGAAGGCATCTAAAAGCACCCTCTCAAGATGGATAAGGACTTTAATCCAACAAGCCTATATTGCACAGGATCTCCCTCCACCAGAGGGAATCAAAGCACACTCCACTAGGGCAGTAGCCTCCTCCTGGGAAGAGAGAGGGGAAGCTTCCGTTGATCAGCTTTGTAAAGCTGCTACATTGTCTAGTTTCCATACTTTTATGAAACATTATAGACTGGACATTCTTTCCAGTCAGGATACTGGCTTTGGACGCAAAGTTCTACAAGCAGTAGTCCCCCCCTGACTGGAGTAATTTGGTACTGCTCCTGTGGTGCTGTCATGAGGGACGTCCTGGAAAATAGGAATTAGACCTACTGGTAATTGGGTTTCCAGGAGTCCTTCATGAAAACACCCTGATATTCCCTCCCCTTTGCATTACTTCTGGTTAGCAGATATGTTTTTGGGGTGTATGTGATGTAACATATACCAAAAAAAAATATATATATATTGTGACAACTTCGGGGGGAATTAGTCTCAAAATGGCGGCAGACTCCTGGTCCGGACAGCAGTGGTTCGTGGTACTGGGCGCCGGAGAGATAGCGTTCAGACGGTCCAAGTGTAAAATAAAACTGGCTTTATTCAGCATAGGTGCAAAATAGCAAAACAACAAAAAACCTAGGCCACCGTTAGGGCCCTAACTCACTCCTTGAGCCCCTAACTAGCCTGACTCCTGCTCAGCTCTAGCAAAAGTCCCCTGTGGACCCCAGCCCTCCTGGCACAGACCGTCTATCTGTCCAGCTGGTTCCTCCATTTCCTGCTCCATGCAGGTTTCTCCAGCCCTTCTGGAGTTACGCGCACCCCACCCAAAGGCGTGGCTGAGGGCCTTTTCAGGGCTGGCCTGGGTCGCTCCCTAGCGCCCTCTAGGTTCACATACTCACATACCCTCCCCCTCAGCTCACTACCCATGGGGTGAGCTACAATGGGACGAGACATCCTATGACGAAGTCCCTCTTCAACCATGTATGCCTGTCCAGTGTCTCTCCAGAAGTCCCAATCTGGCGGTCTCTTCTTCCAAATTCCGGTTACTCGACATTTCCGGTTTCTCATCACTTTAACTGCTATGCCAAGATCCTGGCCATTCTGTGCAAAGGCAAGTTTTACTTCATCACCTTCACAATTCGCCATACAGGGGATCACATCATTTTCATCACATTTCTCGCCATAGTCTTCAGCCATCCCATTGCATGACTTTGATTCCTTTAGTGAATAGCCGTAACAATCTTCATCTTCTCCTATCATGAATCCACAAGAGCTCAGAGACCAAATAACACGTACTTCATGCACATCAATGTCTTTAGAGTATAACTGTTTCACAGGTACTTTTTCCGTAACCTTCATCTCAAAGCAAACTTTGCCATCACCATCAAGGCTTAGAAGTTTAGGAGACATAGGCTGCTTGCTCTCCTCTTTCTTTGAGATACACAAGCTCTGTACCGCAATATCTTCTCCTTCTGCACGAGGACCATACAGTACACCCTCACATAATAGATCACGCTGAACTACATTTTCTGGTATGTCTTTAACAACTGTCACATCATTGGTGACCTGTAACCATCTCTTACTTCTGCATGCAAATGACGGCTGCTCAGTCTCTGCATTAGAACCTCTACCACGGTTACTTCCATTAGTTAGGGACATAGCAACATTGTATCTCAGCCTCTTCTTGTTGCTATTAGCATCAGGCGGTAAAACAACTTCTGCCTCCTCTCTTCTTTTTGGGTTGACTGTATTACTTCCTAACTCCCCCTTCACAGACAACATGGAGTCATTATTCACCATTTGTCCACCAGACATTTGGCTAGAGACAGGCACAGCAACACCTTTATCCACAATGGCTTCAGACACTTTAGCTGTTGGGACAACATATGCGTGGTCAGTCTTCTTACGGACTCTTGTTCCACACTTTTGATGACCCTTCACCTTATTTACCATCTCACAGCCCTCTAGGCTTTGGACCTCATTGGTTTGAAGCTGGACCCACTCTGTCACAGGCAGTGTGTGACCAATCACAGTTTCTTCTTCTGTTGGACCTTCTTTGGCCTCCTCACATTTTGCAGGAAGTCCACCTTTAGCAGCATCTTCCTGGGGAACTATACCCTCTACTTGACGTTTTACCGAGTCACATGGTTTCATCATAATCTGATCATTGGTATCAACATCAGTGGACAGGTCACTCATGTCTGTCTGACTTAATGATTCTCCTTTCTCTGCCTCTATGCTGGCAGCTTTCTCCAATTCTAACGCCTTCTGTAGCGCACAAATCTCTGATTACAGCTCCAGAACTTTCTTCACTGCCACATTTTTTTGAGCAGCTTCCATCTCAGTTTTTACTAGTGCACCTTGCAGCTCTGATTCTTCAGAGGTTAACAGGTTTCTGCAGCGAGTCTTTCTCAGCTTCTAGTGCTGCCAGCTTTGAAGATAGGGCAGATGCCGACTATTCAGTATTGGATAAAGACTGCTGCAATCGATCCAATTCTTCTCTTTTAGATTCCACTTCAGTTTTTAACTGTTCAATCTGAAAAGTGTGCTCTTCCAACTTTATTTCTGACTTGCGCTTCACTTGATCCATCTGAAACTCCAGTTGTTCCTTGATGCGTGCAATTTCCTCCTGCTTGTTCACTTGCACCTTTAGCTTAGCAACAAGCATTTTTAGATCTACCAGCTCAGCAGATAAATTAGACAGGTTTCCCTCAAACTGAATCCTCATGTCTTCTATCTGGAGGTCCAATTCTCTCTTGGCCTTTTCCAGCTTGTCACAAGCATTAGCTTTGTTCTCATACAATATCTGTGCAGATTCCAGGTTTTTCTCAGCTTCATCCTTGGAGCTAACCAAATCCTCCATTCTTTTCTTCATATCAGTCACCTGAGCCTTCAATGTTGAAAGCTGCTTTGTCAAATCTCTTTTTTCTATCTCCTCTTCCTCTAGTTGCTCAAGGAACCCATTTTTCTCATCTTCCATTTGTTTTAGTTTTGTACTAAGGTCAAGCTTCTGACAAGTTTCTTCTTGCAAAAGTTCCTCAGTGTCCTGAAGCTGAGATTCTAGTGTAGAAAAATCTTTGGAAAGTTTGATAAACTTGCTGTCTGCTTGAGAAAGAAGCCCTGTGACATTATTCAATTCCACCTGTAGTTTGTTTGCCTTGTCTAGCAGCTCTGCTTGAAACCTGTCCCCTTCTGTGACTTTTAGTTGCAGCTCTTGAAGTTGAGTCTCTACTTTTTTGTAACTCTCCTGTAAGGCTTGCACTTTCTGAGCATGGACAGACGACATCTCCATCAATTTTTTGTCTTTATTTTGCACCAAAACAGACAATTTCTCTTTATCTTCACAAGATCCTGACAGCGCCCTCTCCAGGCTACATATTCTAGCTTTGAGTTCCCTTTCTCTTTGTTTAGCAGTTTCAAGCTCATCTCTTAATTTTTCAATGACACTCTCTTTGGCAATGGAGTCTTGGACACGCTGCTCCTTTAAATCCTGCAATTGCTTCTCAAGCACTTGCTTTTGCTCTACACTCTGTATGACTTCATTAGATAGAGCACATTTCATTTCAAGAAACTCCTTCTTAGTGACACAGTCCATTCCAGGCAAACCCAGCACCACATCTCCACAACGACTAGAACATGAACTCCTCATAGATTCAAGAATTTTCTTTAACTTCAGGTTCAATTTAAGGTCCTCTTTTTCTAATACCTCAAATTGCCGTTTAATCTCATCTTGAAGCTGCTGCACCATAATATTTTAATCTTTGGCGCTTTCATGCACTCCAGTATGAGACATACAATCAGCAGGGACATATTCATTCATAGAACACAGGTGCTTTAGAAAAACTGAGTCACCGTCATGCAACCCATTATCTTTACTTGCATTCCACATGCTCTGTTCCGGGTTTTGTGTCTCTGCTTTCAGACTGCTGCACTAATAAACCTGTGCATAACTTCTCTGCTTTTTTACAAGCTGAAATTCTCTTTTTCTTGCCCATGGTTTACTAACAAAATTACACAATATTCCACAGCAACCTTGGGTTCAACCGGCAGCAACTTTTTGCTATCTTCTACAGTCACATGTATTCAAACAGTTAACTTATGTGGCACTACAACAACCAGTATTTTCTTCTGTCTTCCACAGAAAACACCAACATGGCACCATAGCCTTTCACATAGACGGTTTGCAATATCCAGCTTCTACACACATTGCTTACTTTCTTGCCATCAGCAAACACTTTACAGACTTCTGTGCCACAGTATACACAAAGTCCATTCCCTGGATTCCTCTTCCAGAGTTTTACTTTCACCAGTTTTGCACACACTTTGCTATGTTGCAATTCACTCACCCCTTCCTGGGTTTCTCAGTTGAAATCACAGATTTCTTCCAGCTGTAGGCCACAATGCACACTTAGCAGTACTGTAGTCACCAACCACTTGTCTTCCAGGACTTGCGTGGATCTCTTTATGCCCGAATCCGTAGCACCATATGTGACAACTTGGGGGGAATTAGTCTCAAAATGGCGGCAGACTCCTGGTCCGGACAGCAGTGGTTCGTGGTACTGGGCACCGGAGAGATAGCGTTCAGACGGTTCAAGTGTAAAATAAAACTGGCTTTATTCAGCATAGGTGCAAAATAGCAAAACAACAAAAAACCTAGGCCACCATTAGGGCCCTAACTCACTCCTTGAGCCCCTAACTAGCCTGACTCCTGCTCAGCTCTAGCAAAAGTCCCCTGTGGACCCCAGCCCTCCTGGCACAGACCGTCTATCTGTCCAGCTGGTTCCACCATTTCCTGCTCCATGCAGGTTTCTCTAGCCCTTCTGGAGTTACGCGCCCCCCCGCCCAAAGGCATGGCTGAGGGCCTTTTCAGGGCTGGCCTGGGTTGCTCCCTAGCGCCCTCTAGGTTCACATACTCACAATATATATACACACACACACGTGGACAAAATTGTTGGTACTCCTCGTTTAATGAAAGAAAAACCCACAATGGTCACAGAAATAACTCGAATCTGACAAAAGTAATAATATATAAAAATTCTATGAAAATGAACAAATGAAAGTCAGACATTGCTTTTCAACCATGCTTCAACAGAATTTTTAAAAAAAAGAAAACTCATGAAACAGGCCTGGACAGAAATGATGGTACCCTTAATTTAATATTTTGTTGCACAACCTTTTGAGGCAATCACTGCAATCAAACGATTCCTGTAACTGTCAATGAGACTTCTGCACCTCACAACAGGTATTTTGGCCCACTCCTCATGAGCAAACTGCTCCAGTTGTCTCGGGTTTGAAGGGTGCTTTTTCCAGACAGCATGTTTCAGCTCCTTCCAAAGATGCTCAATAGGATTTAGGTCAGGGCTCATAGAAGGCCACTTCAGAATAGTCCAATGTTTTCCTCTTAGCCATTCTTGGGTGTTTTTAGCTGTGTGTTTTGGGTCATTATCCTGTTGCAAGACCCATGACCTGCAACTGAGACCAAGCTTTCTGACACTGGGCAACACATTTCTCTCTAGAATCCCTTGATAATCTTGAGATTTCATTGTACCCTGCACAGATTCAAGACACCCTGTGCCAGATGCAGCAAAGCAGCCCCAGAACATAACCAAGCCTCCTCCATGTTTCACAGTAGGGACAGTGTTCTGTGAACATAGAACTGATGTGCTTTGCCAAAAATTTAGATTTTTGTCTCATCTGTCCATAGGACATTCTCCCAGAAGCTTTGTGGCTTGTCAACATGTAGTTTGGCAAATTCCAGTTTTGTCAGATTCAAGTTATTTCTGTGACCATTGTGGGTTTTTCTTTCATTAAACGAGGGGTACCAACAATTTTTTCCACGTCTGTGTATATATATATGTATATATATATATAGCGGGTATCCACACATTATGATGATTTAATTATATATACAGTACAGACCAAAAGTTTGGACACACCTTCTCATTCCAAGAGTTTTCTGTATTTTCATGACTATAAAAATTGTAGATTCACACTGAAGGCATCAAAACTATGAATTAACACATGTGGAATTATATACTTAACAAAAAAAAGTGTGAAACAACTGAAAATATGTCTTATATTCTAGGTTCTTCAAAGTAGCCACCTTTTGCTTTGATTACTGCTTTGCACACTCTTGGCATTCTCTTGATGAGCTTCAAGAGGTAGTCGCCTGAAATGGTTTTCACTTCACAGGTGTGCCCTGTCAGGTTTAATAAGTGGGATTTCTTGCCTTATAAATGGGGTTGGGACCATCAGTTGTGTGGTTCAGAAGTCAGGTGGATACACAGCTGATAGTCCTACTGAATGTAGTGTTAGAATTTGTATTATGGCAAGAAAAAAGCAGCTAAGTAAAGAAAAATGAGTGGCCATCATTACTTTAAGAAATGAAGGTCAGTCAGTCCGAAAAATTGGGAAAACTTTGAAAGTGTCCCCAAGTGCAGTGGCCAAAACCATCAAGCGCTACAAAGAAACTGGTTCACATGAGGACCGCCCCAGGAAGGAAGGAAGACCAAGAGTCACCTCTGCTGTGGAGGATAAGTTCATCCGAGTCACCAGCCTCAGAAATTGCAGGTTAACAGCAGCTCAGATTAGAGACCAGGTCAATGCCACACAGAGTTCTAGCAGCAGACACATCTCTACAACAACTGTTAAGAGGAGACTGTGTGCAGCAGGCCTTCATGGTAAAATAGCTGCTAGGAAACCACTGCTAAGGACAGGCAACAAGCAGAAGAGACTTGTTCGGGCTAAAGAACACAAGGAATGGACATTAGACCTGTGGAAATCTGTGCTTTGGTCTGATGAGTCCAAATTTGAGATCTTTGGTTCCAACCACCGTGTCTTTGTGCGACGCAGAAAAGGTGAACGAATGGACTCTACATGCCTGGTTACCACCGTGAAGCATGGAGGAGGAGGTATGATGGTGTGGGGGTGCTTTGCTGGTGACACTGTTGGGGATTTATTCAAAATTGAAGGAATACTGAACCAGCATGGTTACCACAGCATCTTGCAGCGGCATGCTATTCCATCCGGTTTGCGTTTCGTTGGACCATCATTTATTTTTCAACAGGACAATGACCCCAAACACACCTCCAGACTGTGTAAGGACTATTTGACCAAGAAGGAGAGTGATGGGGTGCTACGCCAGATGACCTGGCCTCCACAGTCACCAGACCTGAACCCAATCCAGATGGTTTGGGGAGAGCTGGACCGCAGAGTGAAGACAAAAGGGCCAACAAATGCTAAGCATCTCTGGGAACTCCTTCAAGACTGTTGGAAGACCATTTCAGGTGACTACGTCTTGAAGCTCATCAAGAGAATGCCAAGAGTGTGCAAAGCAGTAATCAAAGCAAAAGGTGGCTACTTTGAAGAACCTAGAATATAAGACATATTTTCAGTTGTTTCACACTTTTTTGTTAAGTATATAATTCCACATGTGTTAATTCATAGTTTTGATGCCTTCAGTGTGAATCTACAATTTTTATAGTCATGAAAATACAGAAAACTCTTGGAATGAGAAGGTGTGTCCAAACTTTTGGTCTGTACTGTATATCTCAGTATATTTCTGGTATGGTAATTTGGAAGAGACACTGGAGAAGGGAGGTGGGTTGGGGATCTTTAACCTCTCTAACTTCCTGTCCCGCTCAAAGGTCAAGAGGGCAACCTCCTGTGGTGCTGTCATGAAGGACTCCTGGAAACCCAATTACCGGTAGGTCTAATTCCTATTTTCACTCAGAGAGTGGTTTAGGCTTTTAGCAGATGTAGTTAGGAAATCTACAGTAAGTGAATTTGAGCATTCCTGGGATAAACACATGTCTGTCCTAAGAAAAATTGGTAATAATAATATAAGGGCAAACTAGATGGATCATGTGTTCTTTTTCTGCTGTCAGTCTTCTTGGTTTGGCAGCATTGGTAGAGCATGGACATGTCAGATGTTAGACCTGAGTATTAGAGAGTCTGGGACCTATTCATTATAGAAAGGCAGACTGGAGTATGTGACAGGGTCCTATGCGGAGCTGTTGGGAATGTTTTGTTTTACATTATATCATATAAGTATTTGTAGTGATTGATATTAAGGATTAAAATGAGACAGTAATTAATCAGTCCGGCAGGGGCTGGAAAACTCCCCTCATCTCTGTAGACTTAGTTTTGTGATGTTGAACCCACAGTTATTGTTCATAAAAAGATAAACTAGCTAATGAATAAGTTACTCTATTCCTCTCTAAGTTTTATCTGTCTCCTGCTTGATATATGTTATATGATGTCAGCATATTTTTCAGAATATTGTGAAAAAGCCAGCCCATAAAAGGTATAAAAATCGGTGTCTATTGGAAGTCTGTGGGCAGACACACTATAGCTTGTATGCTGTGTGTGTGTGTGTGTTCCTGTTTGTTAACAAATAAAACTAATCTTATTTTGTTTTAGACGATCGGTGATGTCATAATTTGATAAGGATTTAGAATTTTCCCCACAAGAAGGAAAGAGATCGTTAGTTACTAAGTGGGACTGTCTCTGAGAGAGAAGCAGTATAGCAGCCTTGCCAAGCAAGGCCAGGAGTGCAGTTCCTGGTCAGTAAACTGGCTAATAACCTTTAGTGGTCTGGAATGGATAAGACTGATGCTGTGTAAGGGATAGGCCTGCTATTGTTCCATGGGAGATGCAACCTAAGTGGTGACAGCTTAAAGGACCACTAAAACCCAGAATCCAAACAAAAAAAGAATAGATAATTCCCTATCTGACAAATCATCATAAGGCCTGCCCCTTACTAGTTGACATCTCCTATTTGCTCAGGGCAACATCTGATTACTCACCCTTGGTAGTGGAAATTGGGGATGGCGGTACTTCAGGTCCCTTCCAAAATTGGTGAATACATCCCTTCGGGCTTAAACTGATAGCTGCTTATGACCGTATACCTGATCAGCTGCATGTCTTTTTGGATATAAATTCCCCATGTACTACACCCTCCACCTTGTGGGAAACCACAAAGGCTTATTTGAAGGGGTGCATTAGGACATCCATTTCATATATTAAGAGGGAGTCATCTTCCTTAGAGACAGAATTAACAGATAAGTGTGCCTAGCTGGAGGTGGCGTACATTGCGAATCCTAGTGACAAGTCTAGGACTGCTTGGTTCCAGCTGGGCAGACAGTGCCTTCGTGTCCTGCAAGACAAGGCCTGCAGATCCCAATTCTTTACTAAACAGTTGTTTTTATGAACTGGGAAACCAATACAGCAGTCTTCTAACCCATTTGATCCATTGTAATTGTGCTATTCTGAAAGCTAATTCAGCGGACGGTGTTGTACTACCTGATAGTATAGTTATTCGAAATAGATTCCATCAATATTTCTCGGACTTCTATAGATCCCACCTTCATGCTTCTAATCAAGAACTCCAATCCATTATCTAACGGATGTTCCCTTCCCGACTTTGACTGAGGAACAGCGGGAATTTTTGGACTCCCCCTTTACATTGGAGGAGCTATCTGATGCCTTGGCTGATATGGCAATTGGATGGTATACTGGTTGAGGTATATGCACAATACCAAGATATATTACTTCCTGTCTTTTTGAAATGTTACCATGCTGCTTATTTGGCCCGCTCTCTACCGGAATCCTTTTATGATGCAACTATTATTCTCCTTCTCAAACCAGATAAGTATCCTCTGGACTATGGGTCATACAGACCTATCTCTCTCCTCAATATAGATTATAAATTACTCACTTAAATATTAGCAAACAGATTGAACACCGGTAAGTCCACCTCTGATATCATTAGGCAGGTCCAGGTCGTGTCTCAAATTGGAGACACTCTTAAATAAGACTAGGTGATAGCCTCTCTAGATGTTACCAAAACATTTGACTCAGTGGAATGGCCCTTCCTCCTTCAGGTCCAACAGCGATTTGGGTTTGGAGAATTATTTATTACATGATTACCCCTGTCTATCAATCCCCTAAGGCAACACTCTCCATAAATGGAGCCCTATCTCCGTACTTCTCCTTATATAGAGGGCCCCATCAGGGATGTCCGATATCCCCGTTACTTTTTACATTGGCGATAGAGCCTCTTGCCATTATCCTTCGGACAGACCCGTTATATCAGGGGGTAGCTATTGGTGCCGCAGAGGAGAGGACGGCGCTATAGGCGCATGACCTTCTTCTGTTAATGTCTGATCCTAGCCAAACACTTCCCAGAGCTATGGCCCTAATTGATAAATTTGGTATTTATTCTGGCTTGCGTATTAACTGGTCCAAGTCTTCATTTATGCCTATTACTAAAAAGTTACCTGTAGCCACTGAAGATTATATCTATGGCCTAAGGGTAAGGGACACCTGTAAATATCTTGGTATTTACATCTCTAATGACCATGGTAATTTCCTGATCTTAAATGTACAGTATATCCACTGCTTGGCCATTTTAGAGCTAAGTTTAAAGTGTGGGGGGCCCTGCCCCTATCGGTGGTTTGGCAGATAAAGCTCATTAAAATGGCGGTTCTCCCTAAATGTTTACAATGGGGAAAAAAAAGTATTTAGTCAGCTACCAATCGTGCAAGTTCTCCCACTTAAAAAGATGAGAGAGGCCTGTAATTGACATCATAGGTAGACCTCAACTATGAGAGACAAAATGAGAAAAAAAAATCCAGAAAATCACATTGTCTGATTTTTAAGAATTTATTTGCAAATTATGGTGGAAAAAAAGTATTTGGTCAATAACAAGTTCATCTCAATACTTTGTTATATATCCTTTGTTGGCAATGACAGAGGTCAAACGTTTTCTATAAGTCTTCACAAGGTTGGCACACACTGTTGCTGGTATGTCGGCCCATTCCTCCATGCAGATCTCCTCTAGAGCAGTGATGTTTTGGGGCTGTCGCTGGGCAACACAGACTTTCAACTCCCTCCAAAGGTTTTCTATGGGGTTGAGATCTGGAGACTGGCTAGGCCACTCCAGGACCTTGAAATGCTTCTTACGAAGCCACTCCTTCGTTATCCTGGTGGTGTGCTTGGGATCATTGTCATGCTGAAAGACCCAGCCTTGTTTCATCTTCAATGCCCTTGCTGATGGAAGGAGGTTTGCATTCAAAATCTCATGATACATGGCCCCATTCATTCTTTCATGTACAGTACACGGATCAGTCGTCCTGGTCCCTTTGCAGAGAAACAGCGCCAAAGCATGATGTTGCCACCCCCATGCTTCACAGTAGGTATGGTGTTCTTTGGATGCAACTCAGCATTCACTCTCCTCCAAACACGACAAGTTGTGTTTCTACCAAACAGTTTTACTTTGGTTTCATCTGACCATATGACATTCTCCCAATACTCTTCTGGAACATCCAAATGCTCTCTAGCAAACTTCAGACGGGCCCGGATATGTACTGGCTTAAGCAGGGGGACACGTCTGGCACTGCAGGATCTGAGTCCCTGGCGGCGTAGTGTGTTACTGATAGTAGCCTTTGTTACGTTAGTCCCAGCTTTCTGCAGGTCATTCACTAGGTCCCCCCGTGTGGTTCTGGGATTTTTACTCACCGTTCTTGTGATCATCTTGACCCCACAGAGTGAGATCTTGCGTGTAGCCCCGATGAAGGGAGATTATCAGTGGTCTTGTATGTCTTCCATTTTCAAATTATTGCTCCCACAGTTGATTTCTTCGCACAAAGCTGCTTGCCTATTGCAGATTCAGTCTTCCCAGCCTGGTGCAGGTCTACAATTTTGTTTCTGGTGTCCTTCCACAGCTCTTTGGTCTTAGTGGAGTTTGGAGTATGACTGTTTGAGGTTGTGGACAGGTGTCTTTTATACTGATAACAATTTCAAACAGGTGCCATTACTACAGGTAATGAGTGGAGTGTCTTAAAGAAGAAGTTACAGGTCTGTGAGAGCCAGAAATCTTGCTTCTTTGTAGGTGACCAAATACTTATTTTCCACCATAATTTGCAAATAAATTCTTAAAAAATCAGACAATGATTGTGCCCGGAGGCACACTTAGCACTTTACTTAAACATACCCACTTTATGGTCAGTATTGGAGACCCCATGCCTTATTCATAAATTGTCAGCACAGGTCTGGAAACAGGCTTCTTACACTGACATCCCTATTGAAACCCCGCTGTGGGATAATCCAAGTTTGACAGAGCTTTTGGCCCTCCCAGATGCACAGTGTTGGGAACAGTTTGGATTTGTTTTTTTAGGCAATGTTTATGACCAGGGCACATTGCTCTTTTGACTCCCTGAGCACACTGTTCATTATTTTCCCGCACAATATTTTTTAGGTTTCTTCAGATCAGGCACACCATGTCCACACAATTCCCACCAATGGATGTGTGCATGTCTAATTATTCTCTTATCAGTGTACTGTACTTAGGTCCCAAGGTCCATGAAGTCTAATTTCGGGCTTATATGCTCATCTTATACAGGTCAAGGTTTTCCATTAAGATGCTTGTGCTCTGTTGAAATGGTATACCCTGATTCCTGATCTTACTAATGACACATATTCAGAACTCCAAGAATAAGCGCAGTTTGTCTAATGATAAGCTGATTCAAGTATATGAGGGTCGTTCATTAAAGATTTCCCCTGACCCCCTTCCTGTGGACTGAGAGCAATGAAACTTGGCACAGTTATTAGTCCTTCTCTACATAGGTGCCACCTAGGGACACACACTTCTCCCATCTCTTTAAGCAACTGTAAACACCTCGCTTGTAGAAGTCGACAGGTTACTCCAAAAGCCAAGTTGTGACTTCGGAAATTAGAGTCTCATCATCTGGAAAATGCTTGCCCTTCAAAAATAACTTCATTGTTAGAAAGAGGTGGAAGTCCGATGGTGCGAGGTCGGGTGAATAAGGGGGATGCGGTAGAATTTCAAAGCCACAGGCGCATGCTTCAATTTGGGCAACATATGAGTTGTGAACTGGTGCATTGTCTTGCAGAAGGTGGACACCTTTGGTGAGCATGCCACGTCTCTTGGTTTTGATGGCCTCCCGCAATTTCTGCAGCAGTGAAGCATAGTATGCCCCAGTGATCATGGTACCCTTTGCTAAGAAATCCATCAATACTACTGTGCTGGTCCCAAAATACTGTGAGCATGACCTTGCCTGCCGATGGTTGGGCACGTGCCTTCTTTGGAGGCGGTGAGTCATGATGCTTCCATTGCATCGACTGGACTTTACTCTCAGGATCATAGTGATGGACCTAGCTTTCATCCTGTGTGATCACTCTGTTGAAAAAGTCCTCCTGGTTTCCATGGCACATGGTCAATAGAGCCTGAGAGCATTCGGCTTCTGGAAAGGTGTGAGTAGCCGGGAAACCCAGAGAGTGGATACCTTATGCATGTGAAGATGGTCTTGGATGATTTTTTTCACAGACCCCACACTAATCTTGACATTTTGGGCTAGGTGGCGAATGGTTACACGGCGATTTTCCAAAATGACGACCTCCACTTGCTGGATGGTGTGTTCATCAATAGCAGAGTGGGGTCACCCTGGAATTGGAGCTGTTTCCACCAAAGTCCGACCACATTTGAATTGACAATGCCAGTTCTTGACTACATCATATGATGGGAATCATCACCATAAACCTCTTTAATCTCATCGAACGTCTCCTTTGGTGTATTGCCTTTCAAGTAAAGGAATTTGATGACTGCTCTGTATTCCACTGGGTCCATTATCAAACCTCACACCACTTCAGCACCTGTAAAATCAAGACCGTTATGAGTTCTGAGTTGCAAATTGGCATGTAACCTATAGAGACTTATATCATTACACATGTGCAGTTTCAGCATCCTGTGGTTAGAGATGAGTGAATCGAAGCTGACAAAGTGGAATTCGATCCGAATTTCTGGAAATCTTCGATTTGCATCGAATCCGGATTTCCTCACGGTTTGTGGTATCGAATCAAATTTTAGAAAGGCTATTCTACTCTTATCTTTGCCGTTGCATCACGTTCCCTGTGCGCCGGACATGCACAGAGGCGCTCGTGGTGGCCATATTTATCCTATTCCTATACGATCGGCTCTGCGCATGTCCGGCGGCCATCTTGATTATATCCCATACAAGACCGTTTCAGCGCATGTCCAGTGGCCATCTTGATTCTATTACTACACGAGCAGCTCTGCGCATGTCCGGCGGCCATCTTGATTCTATTCTGAGAGGCTCTGCGCATGTCCAGAGGCCATCTTGATTCTATTTCGAGCGACTCTGCGCATACCCGGCGGACCAGGACATCGCAGGGGGCGTGATGCAACGGCAAAAGTCGGAGTAGAATAGCTTTTCTAAAGGCTATTCCGACATGTCCTTAGTTTAAAATGCATATCCCCATATCCCCAGGCTCTCTGCAGCCAGGAAAATAGCTGTTTTTATCGTGATTCGCCGCAAAGTAACTCAGATGAAAGCGAATTGTTTTGGGAAATTCGGCGAAGCTGCCAAATCGAATTTTTGAGAAATTCACTCATCTCTACCTGTGATAAATAGAAGTGGGTCAGGGGAAATCTTTAAAGAACACCCTTCGTATATCTTGCACCAAAGCTACTTGACTCCTGCACGTTTGCATAAAATGGGATGACTGCAACATCTCGGGTGTCTACGTTGCTCAGCTACAGTGCCTTGCGAAAGTATTTGGCCCCCTTGAACTTTTCAACCTTTTGCCACATGTCAGGCTTCAAACATAAGGATATAAAATTTAAATTTTTTGGTGAAGAATCAACAAGTTGGACACAATCGTGGAAAAGTGTAACGAAATTTATTGGATATTTTAAACTTTTGTAAAAAATAAAAAAATGAAAAGTGGAGAGTGCCAAATTATTCGGCCCCCTTAAGTTAATACTTTGTAGCGCCACCTTTTGCTGCGATTACAGCTGCAAGTCGCTTGGGGTATGTCTCTATCAGTTTTGCACATCGAGAGACTGAAATTCTTGCCCATTCTTCCTTGGAAAACAGCTCGAGCTCAGTGAGGTTGGATGGAGAGCGTTTGTGAACAGCAGTTTTCAGCTCTTTCCACAGATTCTCGATTGGATTCAGGTCTGGACTTTGACTTGGCCATTCTAACACCTGGATACGTTTATTTGTGAACCATTCCATTGTAGATTTTGCTTTATGTTTGGGATCATTGTCTTGTTGGAAGATAAATCTCAGTCCCAGTCTCAGGTCTTTTGCAGAATCCAACAGGTTTTCTTCCAGAACGGTCCTGTATTTGGCTCCATCCATCTTCCCATCAATTTTAACCATCTTCCCTGTCCCTGCTGAAGAAAAGCAGGCCCAAACCATGATGCTGCCACCACCATGTTTGACAGTGGGGATGGTGTGTTCAGGGTGATGAGCTGTGTTGCTTTTACGCCAAACATATTGTTTTGCATTGTGGCCAAAAAGTTCGATTTTGGTTTCATCTGACCAGAGCACCTTCTTCCACATGTTTGGTGTGTCTCCCAGGTGGCTTGTGGCAAACTTTAAATGAGACTTTTTATGGATATATTTGAGAAATGGCTTTCTTCTTGCCACTCTTCCATAAAGGCCAGATTTGTGCAGTGTACGTTTGATTGTTGTCCTATAGACAGACTCTCCCACCTCAGCTGTAGATCTCTGCAGTTCATCCAGAGTGATCATGGGCCTCTTGGCTGCATCTCTGATCAGTCTTCTCCTTGTTTGAGATGAAAGTTTAGAGGGACGGCCGGGTCTTGGTAGATTTGCAGTGGTCTGATACTCCTTCCATTTCAATATGATCGCTTGCATAGTGCTCCTTGGGATGTTTAAGTTTGGGAAATCTTTTTGTATCCAAATCCGGCTTTAAACTTCTCCACAACAGTATCACGGACCTGCCTGGTGTGTTCCTTGGTCTTCATGATGCTCTCTACGCTTTAAACAGAACCCTGAAACTATCACAGAGCAGGTGCATTTATAAGGAGACTTGACTACACACAGGTGGATTATATTTATCATCATCAGTCATTTAGGACAACATTGGATCATTCAGAGATCCTCACTGAACTTCTGGAGTGAGTTTGCTGCACTGAAAGTAAAGTGGCCGAATAATATTGCACGCCCCACTTTTCAGTTTTTTATTTTTTACAAAAGTTTAAAATAACCAATAAATCATCTCCTGAGCTCTCTCCATACACCCCTTCCCGCATAATGACGTAAATTAACGTGATTATGCATGAAAATTTAGAAAAAAAAAAAAATTTGTATGCGATGGCTCCCCAGATCATAACACCAGCAGTTGGGGCTGTGTGTCACTCCACAGCAAAGGCAGTATTAAAGCACTAGCCAGCCATGAGTATTCCATACTCAGCAGGACACGTAAAATGGGCACAGTGACACTAAATTTTCAAGTGCCTAGAAATGGTCTGGGCAGTGGTATGTAATGAAGGTGCCACCTCCTTCTGGAAGTTGACCATGGAAATGGGGGGAGCTGCTCATGCTTGTTTGTATATCAACCTATCCTCTCTACTGGTAGTCTGTTTGGACTGTCTGGAGCCTGTTTGCCATGTGTGCGTTCCCTCACAGAAGCACAACGGCCTAGATGGCAGACAATTTGTTGAAAAGACCATCTTGCTTCTTAGTTCAATGATGTGCCCCCTCTAAAAGGCTGTCATTTGGGCAAAATGTTTTCAAGTGCATTGTAGATGCATGACTAGCAGTAAATGATCTCTCACCAAGAAATATACTACCCAAATGTAGCCTTTGAGAGCCTTTTTATGGGGTAGCAAGGGAATCCCCAGTGTCTAATCAGACCACACCTGTAATTATTTGCATATCTGACTGAGACGTACTGTAACCGCATGTTGATTTTTGCAGAAATCCGACATTTCTGTCTTGGTGCGTTATTTTTTTTCAGTGACTGTATTGTACTATATTACACTGAAGTTTAATTGAGATCAGCAAGGCTTGGTCTTTCATGTATAACTCTTCTATACACTCTGCTGATGCTGTTTGGTTGGATTTTTTTTTCCTTTATATTAAACTTTACTATATGTAATTAATTTCCTGGTCCCATTTAAGGGGACCTTAAACTTCTAAATCTCACTCTTCTCTGATTACACTTCATAAAGGTTTGCTAACATGGGACAGATTTTTCTTTGTCAAATTTGCTGCAGAATAAATCCAATATTGATTTCTGCCACAGAATGGCCAGCAGATCTCCACGCAGATTAACCTCATGGTGATTCAATGCGCAGTAGTAGCAATGAGAAGAGTTGTCTACAGTGGCCAGTAGACTCAACTACTTCCTCCAGCTTACCTACTGGGCTGATGCAGAGCTGAGGGTGGCTGCAGTGTACTAATGATGGTTGATGATTTTTCCTGGACACTTTCTAATGGTCTTCAGAGGGAATTCATAAGTGTCCTTGATGGTGAATGCAGACAATGAATTAGGAGACATAGTATTGAAGGTAAAACAGTTTGAACTTTACTGGTACCAGTGCAAATGGCAACTAACATACCACATCAGGTATGGAGGTGCAGATCTTACAGCTCTTTCCACTCTGGAAAAGGATCGAGAAGACTTTTGCCCAAAAATAAATTGTAGGCACCACCTCTGCCTCTCTCTCACTCTCTGTATAACCCAGGGAAGGCCCTGTTTATCTTGTGGCACAACAGTGTCTGTACTCTAAGGACAGAGTTGACCTTAGATTCCACACAAAATGGCACAATGTGGCTAGAATCTCCTCTCAGTGAATCCTAGCAGCTTACTCTCACTGTCTCAGGGCTGCAGCATCAGTAGTATGGGCTTCTCTCACTAGCCCCACTTCCACAAAACCTCTCTCCAATGGAAGCTCATTGAAGACTCACTATCTGGAGAGTATTAAAACTTAGCAGTAAACTTTATTATTTCCTATAAGACCCCTTTCATATTGCCTCAAATCCCCCTTATATTGTTATTGCCGGTTATATTCATACTGCCTCACTGACCTTCTTTATAAATTATACCCCCTTGTATTAAATCCCCCTAAAACCCCTCATATTAGATATGCCCCCCTGTTGCTAATGGTGCTTTCTTTAATTTACTAATGCTGCTAATTGCCCTCTTATATGTATTACCCCACCCCATTAAAATGCCCAAAGTGTGTATAAAAAAAATAAAATAAAAAAAAAATAAACATGATACTCACCTACCCCCTGAGGAGGAACCTCTGCCACTGCCACTGCCACTGCTCAATGGAAAGCACCAGGATGTCTGCGTCCTGGCACAGAAGGTGCAGAACAGTGACAAGCCTGTAGTGGTTTGTGGCTTACAAGCTACTTACTAGTAGAGCAGAAAGTGAGAGGCTTCTTCCTCTACTATCCAATTCAACTGCATCGGTGTCTGCATGATGTGTAACTTGTGTTGCCACTGAGCCGAGGCGGGCCCCCTAGAGTCAGCTGTCGCCGTCTGCTTGAAATCTGTGATGATAATTATCTATGTAACACAAATTTTGTTCCCAGCTTTTAAATGTTATATTCCAATTGCTTATGTCTAAAACAAATTAAAAATTGCTTACATTCATCATAAGCTTCGCTTTTGTGACCACGGCAACGAAAATTATGCATTTTTACTATAGAAACAGACGATTTTGCATCTTCTCATTTATACAGTCAGACTAAGAACACTATATGCATTGCAAATTTACACACATTACCAAAAACTGTTCAGAAGTGTGCGGTTTTCCGAGATTTACGACTATACTGCAAATCAGTTTCACGAATCAATCCCCAAATATAGTCGCCCATCATGTTTTCGTTATATTGTCCTTGGTAATGGCGTTCAAAGTTCATAATGTCCTGGTGAAAGCGCTCGCCTTGCTCCTCTGAATAAGCTCCCATGTTCTCTTTGAACTTATCAAGATGAGCATCAAGGATATGGATTTTGAGTGACATCCTGCAGCCCATTGCAGTATAGTTCTTTATCAGAGTCTGAACCAGTTGTACATAGTTTTCATCTTTATGATTGCCTAGGAAGCCGCGAACCACTGCGACAAAACTGTTCCAAGCTGCTCTCTCCTTCCTATTCAGCTTCTTGGGAAATTCCCTGCACTCTATGATCTTCTTGATTTGTGGTCTGACGAAGACACCAGCTTTGATCTTTGCTTCAGACAGCTTAGGTAAAATATCTTGGAGGTAATTGAAAGCTCTCGACTCCTTATCTAGAGCCCTGACAAATTGTTTTATGAGCCCCAACTTGATGTGTAGTGGTGGCATCAACACCTTGCGTGGGTCCACCAGTGGCTTCCACTTTACATTGTTCTTCCCCACAGTGAACTCTGTCCGCTGAGGCCAGTCCCGCCTGTGTAGTGCGCTTCAGTATCCCAGCTGTCCCAAAGGCAAATAAAGCAAGGATACTTAGTAAAACCACCTTGGAGGCATATCAGGAATGACACCATTTTGAAATCTCCGATAACTTCCCAGCCGTACTCATCACACTTCAAGGCACCTAGCAACATCTTGACACTGGTGTATTCCTCTTTCAGGTGCACCGAGTGAGCTACAGGAAGAGACGGATACTTGTTTCCATTGTGAAGCAGCACGGCTTTTGAGGCTCTTGCATGAGCTGTCTATGAAGAGGCGACACTCATTCGGGTTACATGTGATACCTATAGCCTCGAATAGACCGGCCACATTGTTGCAGAAGCACAGTCCATCTTGATGACTGAAGAAGATGGAAAAAACTTGGTGACGCTTCCTCTGATCTGTGACTTGGACGCTTTCATCTAATAAGTTCCATTGCCTGAGCCTTGATGTCAGAGCTCAGCGTTAGACTTGGTGAGACCAAGGTCTCTGATCAGATCGTTGAGGTCTTTTTGGTTAGGGTAGTATGGCTTCCACTCCTCATCTGCATATGAAGAGAAATCGTGATCTTCAACGTCTTCCTCGATGTCTGATCTGCTGCTTTCTTTTGAAGGTGGTGTAGCTCTGTCTGGAGGTGTTGGCACAGGAAGTTTAGGGCAGTGTGGTACTGGGGCAATAGATGACGGAATGTCAGGATACGTTACAGGCGGTGCATTTTTGCCAGTGCGACGTTTGGAAGGGTCCACCATGCAGAAGTAGCAATTTGTTGAGTGATCAGTCGGTTCACGCCAAATTCTTGGGATAGCAAAATGCATGGCTCTCTTCTCTCCCCTGTACCAACCTATAAGCAAACAAAATAATATTTGGATTGAGAATTTGATTTAGGCCTATTTCACACTAATGACTAGTGATATTTACAATATTAACACAGTTAATCTGCTATTTAAGAGAGTAGCATTTATCCACTTACCTTCAAGAGTTTTCTTGCAGTGCTCACATGTGAAATGAGGAGCCCATGGTTTGTCTTGGTCACCGACAGGCATGCTGAAGTATGCTTTGTAGGCCTCACACATCTTAGCAGATGCTTCCACAGAGTACTTTTTCGCTCTTGTCTTTATAAACTGGCCACATACGTAGCAAAATGCGTCTGCTGGATGTATGCAACCTCTTGATGCCATCTAAATTGACTAAGTTGCTGTGAACTGTAAGGAAAAAGGATGTCTCTCTAAACTTGATAAAAATGGTCTTTATTCCATGCAGTATTAAAGTTCAAGAGTGTACTGAGGATTCAGCAGAGCAAGATTGATCACCTGGTACTAGAGTAACACACAATATATACATTTACATTCCTAAGCTCCTCCTGTAATGGGTGTGGGGTGAAGTGTGAATACTGTCTTTATCAGAATCTGAATAGATATTGAATTCACACCTGTCTGTCTAGGTCAATTCCCCTTTGTCTGTGATGGCCATTGCCCACTTACTATGCAATCCCAATCAATTAGATCCTGTCTCTCCGTCTCTCAGGAAGGGCTATAGTGGCCCTATATAACTGTAGTTATACAGCTACCTACAATTCTGTACAGTCCCAGAAAGTTCTAGATAATTCTGGGCAGTTCTAGAAACTTCTTGATAGTTCTCACAATTCCAGAAGCTTCTTAAGTATCTTGAAATATTGCGAATATCCTTAAAAATAGATCAATTTCAAAATATCATTGTGCTGACAACAAAAGCAAAGTTTACAGGGAATAATAACTTTTTTCTATTCATTTAAGGTACAAACAATCAGGAAAACACACTTAACAACTGGGAACAAATATTTTTTTGAAATTTGTTACATGGTGTATAATTATCATACATGTATGGTAAAATCTGCAGAGCATTGACTATGCTGTGATAATTCTTTCTGGAGTAAGTGAATGGGGAATAAACTCCACCATTCAGCTGCATCACCAGTGCAGAATTAATGCCTAAATCCTGACAAAATCTTGAAAGTGTGAACATGGCCTAATCTACATGGAATCTGAATTGATCATGTTCCGATGATTTCAGGACCAGAATATGTTAGTAGCTGCATAATCTATGTGTTGGCACTTCTGTAGAGGATCCAGTCACCAACAATAAAATGTATGTAAATCAATGGCACAGAAAAGCCCAACAGACAGCCATTAATCTTTATTAAATGGTTGCAAAGTAGTTAAATCTTGTGAGTAATAAATTACAGCTTTCTGAAGTGCTGCCATTTAGCTTACTGGTTATAAAGCCTTAGCAGTTAACACAGACTCTAGAAGTGATCTACACATAGAAACTATTCATTGGTTACCAGGGTGCGCATTGTGGAACACAACATTGCATAACTAGTAAAATTCACCACACTGTCTGTGTGAAATCATAGTCATGGGCATGGAGCTACCTACCATTAAAAATCATGTATCATGCAGGTCACTGGAGACAGAATTCCCCAAATCCTTAAAGAGGTAAGAGAAAAACATAGTAATGAATTAGCCCAATTATTCAACTATTTTATAGTGTAAGTATATTATGATGTGTTGACTTGGCCTTTGGGGGGTAAGGACACACGTGGCCATGCATGCAAGCAATATTTGTTCTAGTTGACTTGTTAACTATTGAATAATGTTGTGGGTTAACCTGCAAAACTGTGTGTGCATTAGCAAGTGACAACCAGTATGGGTTCGTTCACAATTGCACCTGGTGTCCGTCCGTCGCGAATCCAACCTAAATACCAGAAAAGAGAATTGGGAACGGTTTGCGGGCATTTTGGGGAGGATCGATGGCGTCTGGAACTATTATTATTTATTTATTATGCTTACTTATATAGCGCCATCATATTCCGCAGCGCTTTACAGACATTGACAGTCACTGTCCCATATAGGGCTCACAATCTATATTCCCTATCTGTATGTCTTTGGAGTGTGGGAGGAAACCGGAGTACCCAGAGGAAACCCACGCAAACTCCTTGCAGATGTTGTCCTTGGCAGGATTCGAACCCAGGACTCCAGTGCTTCAAGGCTGCAGTGCTAACCACTGAGCCACCGTGCTAGATCCGGGGCCGGTGATCCGTTGCCATTACAGCCAAGAGCCTATTGAATAATAACGTTGAACCGCACTCCAAGTAGTTATGCTTCTTAAAATTTAATTTATGCCACAATAAACCCACAATGTTTCGGGCTGAGCAAACCTTTCATCAGGCCATGGATATTTTAAAGTGATCTTGTTGGTAATCGTCAGCTTGAAAGTGAATCCTGCATGGTGTCCAGATGAAATCCTATAGGGAATGGTAGTACACAGAGGCGTAGCTAGCGGGGGGGGGGGGGGGGGGGAGGGGGCGGCTGCCCCAGGCCCACTAAATTTTTGGGGGCCCACCCCGGGGCTGCCATTAATACAGTCTTTATTTCTAACTAGATCGGTGTCTGCAGACACCGATCTAGTTACAATGCTTCCTGGTGCTTAACTGTCTTGTAAACCGCAAGCCAATACAGGCCTGCGATTTACAAGACACCGAGACCACAGACCGATGTCTGCTTCTCAGCACGGGCGGCGCGATGACGTCATAACATCGCGCCGCCCGCGCTCAGACACAGACGCCCTGTGCGTGGACAGGGAGGAAGCGCCGGCGGCTCCATTCATCATCATCGCAGGTGAGTATGACTTTTTTTTGTGGGTATATTAATAGTATAAGGGGTAGATAGGAGGGGGAAATATAACTATAAAGGGAGGATTCATTAGGGGGCATTATGACGATGGGGGGGTCCTTTATATAAGGGTTATTGGGGGATCCTTTATATAAGGGTTATTGGGGGGTCCTTTATATAAGGGTTATTAGGGGGTATTATTAATACAAGGGGGAGGTTATTTATATAAGGAGCCATTAGGGGGCATCATTTATATTAGGAGGCATTATGAACATAAGGGGGTGGTCATTGATATAAGGGGTCATTAGAGGTGCAGTATTTATGTCAGGGGGAATCAGGGGCATAATATGAGGGAGCAATTAATTTAATGAAAGTGGCACTTGGACTTTATTAAGACTAAGGCCCCACGTAGCGGGCTGCAGGAAAAACCGCGGCGGTAACATTGTGGTTTTTCTCGCAGCACTTTTCACAGAAGGTCCGCAGAGGTTTCCCCTGTGGACTTTCTGTTTTCAATACAGCTATATGGAAACCGCCAGTGTTTCCATAGGTATAATTGACATGCTGCGATTTCCAAAATCGCAGTGCGTCTGCTGCACATATTTTCCCGTAATGTGTGGATGGGATTTGCTAGAATGCCACGTTTTTTTTCTGTGGGTTTTCGCCACATCCCATCCCCACTTTGCAGTAAAATATGCGCAGCGGAAACACTGCGATTTCCAAAACAGTCACAGTTTTGGAAATCGCAGCATGTCAATTATACCTACGGAAACGCCGGCGGTTTCCCTATAGATATAATTGAAGCAGAAAGTCCACAGAGGAAATCTCTGTGAACTTTCTGTGCAAAGTGCTGCAGGAAAAACCGTGATGCGTCGCCGCCGTGGTTTTTCCCACAGCTGTTTTTTGCTGCGGGATGCTACATGGGGCCTTAGCCTTAAGGAGTTTTCCAGCTCATTTTTATTGATGGTCTATCCTCAGAATAAATCATCAATAAGAGATAAGTGATTCCCCACTGATCAGCTGTATGAAGGGGCTATGGCGCCTGTTTATATCACACACTGTCTGTTTATAGTGACCGTGTGATGTCATTCCAGTATTGTCACATAGACATGTATAGGACGAGCCTGTAGTTACATTACATGGCCGCTATGAAAAGAATGACACTATGTAAACAAAGAAGGGGTCACGGCGCTTACACAGGTACCACAGTTCATTCAAACAGCTGATCCTCGAGGTCCCGGGTATTGGAACCCCAATAATTTTTTTTCCCCGTGTTTTCTTTTTCCCTTTTCAATTGGGAAATACCTGGGACATTATTAATAAGGGGCACTATTTAAAGGGGGTGCACAGGGAAGTTATTAATTTAAAGATGCACTTAGGGGTATTATTCATTATGGGGGGTTATATTATATATTTTATAATTGGGGGTAGCAGCAGGATGGGTCTTTGTGCAGATGAGGACAATGTGGGTCAGGTGCCTGGAAAAGTGAGGAGCCAAAGATGTCTATATTGCAAACTTTATAGAGACTGGAAGAAGTGGTCATGGTCTTCCAGATGGAAGAGATGGGGAATGTGAAGGATTAGTCAGAGACGTCACCGGTAAGTCACAAAATGTTACTGCCCTGTATGCACCTAAATTGTCTGCAGAGCCCTGTGTAGAGCTGCTATATACCACTATACGCTCACCGTATACTCATAGTATCGGTATACGAACATGTCCAAGTTGGGGGCCACTTGGACATGTTCACCCCCCCCTGTGCTGAACCCCTAGCTACGCCTCTGGTAGTACACCTGGTCTGGCTAGTGTCAGTAGGGATGTGGAGTGCTGGGGATGATCACTTTCAAATATCCACGGCCTGACGAAGGGTTTGCTCAACCCAAAACATTGTGTGTTTACTGTGACTTTAAGAAGCATAACCACTTGGAACGCAGTTTACCTGTATTATAAAAATTGGACTTGATCAGCAACCCTCTGAACATGCACCCATCTAGAATTTGAGTCAAGCACTGCCCGACCAGAATCTCCATTTACAGGGGGCCTACTGAAGGCACCCAGGATTGTCTGGCATATACTTCTATTACAGGCTGCTTTATGCAGCCTATAGTAAAAGTGCCAGTATTTTGCAGCAATACATTGCATTAGTGATCAGACCCCCTGGTGTTCAAGACCCCTAGGGGGTCTAATAAATACAGTATAAAAATAAAAAACAATATAAAAAAGTGTAAAAGAATTAAAAATTCAAATCACCCCCCTTTCCCTAGAAATCATATAAAAGTAAAAAATTACTGTGAAACACATACACATTAGGTATCCCTGCGTCGCCTGGTCTACAAACTTTAAAAATGTTTTTCCCATACAGTGAACGCTGTAGCGGGAAAAAAAAAAATCAAAGGTGCCGATCCACCGTTTTTTCGCTGTTTCGCCTTAAAAAAAAAATTTTAATAAAAAGTGATTAAAGCAATAGACATTCCCCCAAATGATATAACTAAAAAGTATATCTGGCCCAACAGAAAAAGACGCCCTGTGCATCTCCGTACATGGAAATATAAAAAAATTATGGGTGTCAGAATATGGCGACTCTAAGAAAAAACTTTTTTTTTTTTTTTTAAAGTTTAGAATTTTTTTTAAGGGGTTAAAATATAAATAAAACTATATAATTTGGTATTCCCAGAATTGTACCAAAACATAGAATACAGGTGACATGTAATTTTGGCTGCACAGATTTCCAGTACATTGTACAGAATATTAAATGGTACCATTATGAAGAACAATTTATCCCTCAAACATTAAGCCCTAATATGGCTCTGTGAACAAAAAATAAAACTGTTTGAAAATTTAAAAATGCCTGCAGCGGGAAGGGGTTAATAGTGGTCCTTAGCATGTTTGACACAAAACAATTCAAAGATAATAGTATATGTGCATCCAATTCGGAAAACTAATCCAAGGGAAAAAGGGGAAAAATGCACTAAAACCTAACTTTTAATACTAATTCTAAAAGTAATATTAGAAATAAAAAAGGTTGTTAGGTCTAAAATTCTGAATCGTACAAATAGGTGAGCACCCAGGAGGCCAAAAGAATAACCTAGATACAGAGTCCAAATCCAAGGACTCAATACCTATGATTGCTTGTGTTAAATGGCTGGTTAGATGTATTAGCCCACAATAGTTGCTAGTGTGATATTTGTGGCTCCTTACATGTATACGCTGATATAGTGGGAGAGAGTGACTAGCAGTGGGGTCATTTTTACCCTGTTGGTTACTCTTCTTCTCTCTGGCTAGTAGGAGCAGCTATTCATTTACACAACAGGAGGAGCTATATTATTATGGTATGGCGTGATGTTGTATGTTTAGGACCCCACAGAAAGCAACTATTGTGGGCTATAGAACCATCTAACACCAGCAATCATAGGTATTAAGTCCTGGGATTTGGACACTGTATCTGTGTTATTATTTTGTCCTCCTGGATGCTCACCTATTTGTATGATTCAGAATTTAGGCCTAACGGCCTCTTTTGTTTCTAATATTACTTTTAGAATTAGTATTAAAAGTTAGGTTTTAGTGCATTTTTCCCCTTTTTCCCTTGGATTCCTTAGCATGTTCCCCTCTCACTTAACTGCTAACCTTGACAATACTTGCTGACATTTCACAGGCCAAAATCTAAACTTTAAGGTTAAGGCCCAACATTACAGAAAAGCAGCTTTTTTGTAGACAGATTTTGCTGTGGTTTTTTGAGCCAAAGCCAGGATAGATTGACCAGAAGGGAGAAGTATAAGTACTTTTTGCAGGACAAGTTGTACTGTGTAGTGTTCCATTTAATAGTTCATATGATGTATGTGGAAGCTAGAAAAAAATTTCAGAATGTTGTAGAATTGGAGAAAAACTGCATTTCTTCTTACGGGCTTCGTTTTTACAGTGTTCACTGTGCAGTCAAAAATGACATGTCCACCCTATTCTGTGGGTCAGTATGATTCCTGCGATACCAAATTTATATATTTTTTTATGTTTTTAACCCCTTTAAAAAAATCCAAAACTTTGCAAAAAAAAATTTCTTGAAGTCGCAATATTCTGAGAACCGTAACTTTTTTATATTACCGTGTACAGAGCTGTATAAGTTGTCTTTTTTGCAAGGCCAGATGTACTTTTTATTTTCAGTGGGGAAAAAAAGTATTTAGTCAGCCACCAATTGTGCAAGTTCTCCCACTTAAAAAGATGAGGCCTGTAATTGACATCATAGGTAGTCCTCAACTATGTGAGACAAAATGAGAAAACATATCTAGAAAATCACATTGTCTGATTTTTAAAGAATTTATTTGCAAATTATGGTGGAAAATAAGTATTTGTTCAATAACAAAACTTTATCTCAATACTTTGTTATATATCCTTTGTTGGCAATGACAGAGGTCAAACATTTCCTGTAAGTCTTCACAAGGTTGGCACCCACTGTTGCTGGTATGTTGGCCCATTCCTCCATGCAGATCTCCTCTAGAGCAGTGATGTTTTGGGGCTGTCGCTGGGCAACACGGACTTTCAACTCCCTCCAAAGGTTTTCTATGGAGTTGAGATCTGGAGACTGTCTAGGCCACTCCAGGACCTTGAAATGCTTCTTACGAAGCCACTCCTTCGTTGCCCTGGCGGTGTGCTTGGGATCATTGTCATGCTGAAAGACCCAGCCTTGTTTCATCTTCAATGCCCTTGCTGATGGAAGGAGGTTTGCACTCAAAATCTCACGATACATGGCCCCATTCATTCTTTCATGTACACGGATTAGTCGTCCTGGTCCCTTTGCAGAGAAACAGCCCCAAAGCATGATGTTGCCACCCCCATGCTTCACAGTAGGTATGGTGTTCTTTGGATGCAACTCAGCATTCACTCTCCTCCAAGCACGATGAGTTGTGTTTCTACCAAACAGTTCTACTTTGGTTTCATCTGACCATATGACATTCTCCCAATACTCTTCTGGAACATCCAAATGCTCTCTAGCAAACTTTAGACGGGCCCGAATATGTACTGGCTTAAGCAGGAGGACACGTCTGGCACTGCAGGATCTGAGTCCCTGGCGGCGTAGTGTGTTACTGACGGTAGCCTTTGTTACGTTAGTCCCAGCTTTCTGCAGGTCATTCACTAGGTTCCCCCGTGTGGTTCTGGGATTTTTGCTCACCGTTCTTGTGATCATTTTGACCCCACAGGGTGAGATCTTGCGTGGAGACCCTGATCGAGGGAGATTTTCAGTGGTCTTGTATGTCTTCCATTTTCTAATTATTGCTCCCACAGTTGATTTCTTCAAACCAAGCTGCTTGCCTATTGCAGATTCAGTCTTCCCAGCCTGGTCCAGGTCTACAATTTTGTTTCTGGTGTCCTTCCACAGCTCTTTGGTCTTCACCATAGTGGAGTTTGGAGTGTGACTGTTTGAGGTTGTGGACAGGTGTCTTTTATACTGATAACAATGTCAAACAGGTGCCATTACTACAGGTAATGAGTGGAGGACAGAGGAGCCTCTTAAAGAAGAAGTTACAGGTCTGTGAGAGCCAGAAATCTTGCTTGTTTGTAGGTGACCAAATACTTATTTTCCACCATAATTTGCAAATAAATTCTTTAAAAATCAGACAATGTGATTTTCTGGATTTGTTTCCTCATTTTGTCTCTCATAGTTGAGGTCTACCTATGATGAAAATTACAGGACTCTCTCATCTTTTTAAGTGGGAGAACTTGTACAATTGATGGCTGACTAAATACTTTTTTTTCCCCACTGTATACTATTATGGGGAATGTCTTATGTTTTGATTGCTTTTTGTTCTAATTTTTATGAGAGGCAAAACAACAGTTTAGCTCTTTTGATTTCTTTTTTTTCCCCACTACAGCGAAAAAATTTTTCACCATATGGGAAAAATATTTTCATAAATTTGTAGACCAGGCATTCTCGGGAACAGGGAAATCTAATGTGTAGGTTTTACACTTTATTTGTGTACTTTTATATGTATTCTAGGGAAAGGGGGGGGGGTGATTTGAATGTATAATTTTTTTTTTAAATTTACTTTTTACTGTTATTTTTAGACCCCGTAGGGATCTTGAACCCCAGGGGTTCTGATTACTAATACAATACAATGCAATGCTAATGCATTGTATTGTAAAATTGCTAAGGTTCTATTACAGGCTGCATAGAGCAGCCTGTAATAGACCTCATCCAATGACAAGTCTGCGAGCCTTCAACCAGCTCTCAGCTGACATGGCAATGGACTACCTGCCCTGGATCTCACCCTCAGGGCTGGCAATCCACCCCAAAATGGCACCGTCAGGAAAATGGCCAAAGTGGACTGAGGCGTCAGATCTGCTCGACTGCCATATTTAAATACCCAACAGACCAGGGTACTGGCAGGCTGTGTGAGAGGTCTAGACATGGGTCAGAAAGGGTACTATGTCTCATTAAAGACATTACCATCTCTCTCTAATCAGACATAGTACCTCTTCTGACAAATAAACAGAGTAAGTTTTAATACGGTTTGAGCCTATAAGCTGTTGGGATGCAATTAGAAAGATTAATAAAACAGCTGAATAATTTTATATGCGGTAAGTGGAAAATACAGTAATGCTCCACTAACACTTAAAAAAAGAGCATCACCTCCACTATTCCCAGATGCAGGGCCGGCGTTATTGGGGGGCGGCAAACTGGGCAATTGCCCAGGACCCCTGTCCCCAGAGGGACCCCGGCATTCAGAGCATCAGGCTCCACTGCTATATCGGCGTTTTGTGCACGCCGATACTGTTTAACTCTATGACAGAGCAGGGAAAAGTCCCTGCTCTCGCCTTAGAGGACCGCCGGTAACGCACAGGACGTCGCGGCGCAGGTGGCGTGATGACGTCACTGCATCACGCCACCTGTGCCGCTACTACAGGGAGAGACTCCGACTGCTCCTCTCATCATGGGAGCGCGGTGAGGTAAGTAAAAGATTTATGGTTTTCTGGTAAGGGAAAAGGATTACCTGCTAAGGGGGCAAACTATTATTTATAGTGGGGGCTATTAAATATAAGGGGGCTATTGTAAGGGTGAAGCATTATTTATAAGGGGAAACTGTTATATATAAGGGGGTTATTATAAGAGATTACATATTATATATAAGGGGGAGCTATTGTATATAATTGTTCCCCCTTATATTAGTCCCCTTTATATATTATAGTTCCTCCCTTATATCAGCACCTTTATAAATAATAGTTCCCCTTATAATAACCCCTATTATAAATAATAGTATAATAGTACCCCCCTTATAATAGCCCCCCTTAAAAGGGGAAAACTATTACAAATAAGTGGGGCTATTATAAGGTTGAAACTATTATAAATAAGGGAGGAACTATTATTTATAAGGGGGCTATTATAATGGGGAGACTGTTATATATAAGGTGGGTATTATAAGAAATGACATATATATATAAAGGGGGACTATTTTATATAAGAGGGCGATTATTAGAGGAACTATTATATATAAAAGGGTTATTATAAGAGAGAAACTAACATATAAGGGGGTTATTATAAGAGGAACTATTATATGAGGGGGCTATTATAAGGGGTAGACTTTTAAATATAAGGGGACTAGTATTTATAATGGATGAACTTTTATAAGAGAGGAATTATTATATATAAGGGTGGCTATTAAATATAAATTGCCTATTATAAGTGGGAACAAGTATATATAAGGGGGCTGATATAAGGGGGAGACATATAAGAGGGCTATTTATAATGGAGGAACTGTTTTATATAAGGAGCGCTATTATAAGGTGGGAAAATTATATATAAGGGGGGCTACTATAGGAGAGGAATTATACAAACGTGGACAAAATTGTTGGTACCCCTCGTTTAATGAAAGAAAAACCCACAATGGTCACAGAAATAACTTGAATCTGACAAAAGTAATAATATATAAAAATTCTATGAAAATGAACAAATGAAAGCATTGCTTTTCAGACATGCTTCAACAGAATTTAAAAAAAAAACAAAAAAAAACTCATGAAACAGGCCTGGACAGAAATGATGGTACCCTTAATTTAATATTTTGTTGCACAACCTTTTGAGGCAATCACTGCAATCAAACGATTCCTGTAACTGTCAATGAGACTTCTGCACCTCTCAACAGGTATTTTGGCCACTCCTCATGAGCTAACTGCTCCAGTTGTCTCGGGTTTGAAGGGTGCCTTTTCCAGACAGCATGTTTCAGCTCCTTCCAAAGATGCTCAATAGGATTTAGGTCAGGGCTCATAGAAGGCCACTTCAGAATAGTCCACTGTTTTCCTCTTAGCCATTCTTGGGAGTTTTTAGCTGTGTGTTTTGGGTCATTATCCTGTTGCAAGACCCATGACCTGCGACTGAGACCAAGCTTTCTGACAGTAGGCAGCACATTTCTCTCTAGAATCCCTTGATAGTCTTGAGATTTCATTGTACCCTGCACAGATTCAAGACACCATGTGCCAGATGCAGCAAAGCAGCCCCAGAACATAACAGAGCCTACTCCATGTTTCCTATTGAAGGCTCCCAGGCCTGTCATTACAGTATAGCTATTACGCGATGCCAGAGGCATCGTCTAATAGCAGTGAAGGCATTTTGCTATTCACTGCGATACAGTAGTATCGCAGTGAATAGTATGATCGATCAGACTCCCTACGTTTCAAGGTCCCTAGGGAGTCTGATCATACAAGTAAAAGTATAAAAAAAAAGTTTTTAAAAGTATGAAAAAATTAAAAAAAAACACAAAAGTTCAAATCACCCCCCCTTTCCCTAGATCAGATATAAAAGTAAATAAACAAAAGTAAGCATAAACACTTTAGGTATCCCCACACTCCAAAATGCCCGAACTATTAAAATATTAAAATATTTATCCCATACGGTGAATGGCGTAGCGGGGAAAAAAAAATCAAAATGGCCAAATAGCGTTTTTTTCAACACTTTGTCTCCTATAAAAAATTGAATAAAAAGTGATCAAACCATCAGATCTTTCCCCAAGTGGTATCAATAAAAACGTCATGTTGTCCCGCATAAAAAGACGCCTTACCCAGCTCCATACATGTAAATATGAAAAAGTTACAGGTGACACAATATGGCGACGCAAAATTTTTTTTTCTATTTAGCAAAGTTTTCAATTTTTAAAAAGGTATCAAAACATTACAAATACTATATAAATTTGGTATCGCCGTGTTCGTACTGACCCGCAGAATACAGTTAACATGTCATTTTTACCACACAGTGAATGGTGTAAAAATTAAACCCATATGAATTTGGCGCAAATGCAGTTTTTCTCCAATTGCACCTCATTCTGAATTTTTTTCCAGCTTCCCAGTACATTGCACAGCATATTGAATAGTGACATTACAAAGTACAATTTGTTTCGCAAACAATAAGCCATCATGTGACTCTGTGAACTGAAAAATGAAAAAGTTATGGCTCTTGGAATGTGGACAGGGAAAAACGAAAATGCAAAAACAAAAAATGGCCGGGTCATTAAGGGGTTAAAGGGGATATTTATAAGGGGGAACTATTATTTATAAGAGGGCTAATATTGATAACGTGGACTATTATTGATATGGTGAACTATTATTTATGAGGGGGGCTATTACTGATAAGGGGGAACTATTACTGATAAGAGGCACTGTTTATAACTAGGGACTATTATTTATAAGGAGGTGCTATAATAACTGATGAGGGGGTGCAAAAAAATCTATTAGGCGGTACAAAGATGGTTATTTGAATTGTGTGTGTGCCTAAGAAGGGGTGGTTGTTACTATTTTGGGGGCATTATTAAAGGGGCTTCCACTGGAAATATGGCGTTGTTGGTATATCAGCATTTGGGGCCCCGCTTTTAATTTTGCCCGGGGCCACAGTTTGTCTAAAACTGGTCTTGCCCAGATGCAAGCCAGTTTTACAGAAATCCTTTCACCATTCACTGAAACTTACAAAAGCAATTATCCTACCATCTAAAAATTTGCACCATCACTTTTTCCTCTACACAGTGGTGAACCTAACCTCTTTGCTTTCTGAGGCGGACTATAGAAAGACACCCCCCCCCAAAAAAAAAAAAAAAATGCGTTTCCCTGCTATTAGCTTCACACGATACTATCACCGAACAATAAACATACACAAAACTATAAAACAGTTTTTAAGAATTCTTCTTCCTGCATTACTTCAGTATCAGATCAACAACACGGCATTAACAATGAAAATAACTTCCCACATCTTCTGCTTGGTGGATGGACGAGCCCACGTGGCCCCCAATCTCTATAATAGGAGCGCCGCAGATAGCTGAGTAATGTTCTTTGGCTATGTTTGGCACTCCCATCGAAGTGAATGAGAGCCACATGGGTTTGTCCATCCACCAAGCAACACGCCTATATTCAGCCTGGCTGCAGACATTTTTCAGGCCCAGTTGGGGTCTCAGCAGACAGACCCCCCATCAATCAGGTATTTTTGCTCTATCATTTAGGTTAATACAGTACAGTAACATTTTGTGACTTACAGGTGACGTCTCTGACTAATTGGTCACATTTCCCTTCTCTTCCCTTTGGACCGCCATGACCACTTCTTCCAGCTGTGACTTGTCTCTGTAAAGTTTGCAACACAGACATCTTTGGCTCCTCACTTTTTTCAGGCATCCGACCCACATTGTCCTCACCTACACAAAGCCACATCCAGATGCTACCCCCAATTATAAAATATATGATATAACCCCCCATAATGAATAATACTCCCAAGTGCATCTTTATATTAATAATGTCTGTACCCTGTATAAATAGTGCCCCTTATTAATGCCCCATAGGTTTCCTAATTAAAAGGTTTTCCAGGTCATTAATAAAATAATCAGTGGGACTCAAAAACCCAGGACCCCTACTGATCAGCTGTTTGAATGAACTGTGGTATCTGTGTAAGCACCGTGACCGCTTCTCTGTTTACATAGTGTCATTTATCTCATAGCGACCATGTAATGTAACTACAGCCTCGTCCTAAACACGTCTATGTGACAAGGCTGTAATTACATCACACGGTCACTGTAAACATACAGCACGTGATATAAACAGGCGCCATGGCCCCTTCAAACTGCTGATTTGGGGGAGCTGAAAAGTTCCTTTATTAAAGCCTAAGTGCCACCTTAAAGGGGCTGTCCAGGATAACCACTTTTTTAATATGAGGCCAGAGAAGGTTCTCCAGTGTCTTCCAGCACGTTCCAGTCCTGTTGCTCCGGTGTTTTCTTCCCAGACCACGGTGGGACACATCAGAGCACATGGGACAGGTGAGTAAGGTTTTTTTTTTTGTAATCACTTTCCCCGGTCTCATATTAATAAAGTGGTTATCCTTTAATTAATTGCCACCTTTTATTATGCCCCTGATTCCCCCTGACATAAATACTGCTACCCTAATGACTATATATATAATGCTCCCTTAATATAATTGTCCCCTAATGCCCCCTTATATAATTGATGTCCCCTAATGAACACTTTTATAAATGACCACCCCCTTATACTGTATATATAATGCTACCTAATGGCCCCTGTGGCTCCTGCACGCGGTCTTATGGCCCACAGCGGCCTCTGCACACGGTCTTATGGGCCACAGTGGCCCCTGCACGTGATCTCATGGCCCACAGCGCCCCCTGCATGTGGTATTATGGCCCACAGCAGCCCCTACACACTCTATTATGCTCCAAAGCGGCCCCTGCACACTCTATTATGCCCCTTAATGGCCCACCCATAACTATACTTTTCAGACCCCAGATTATAATGTTCGGAGATTCACGGAGGTGACAAACATAAAAACCACTGTTACTTATCTATCCTCTGGTCTCCGGTGCACTCCCTGCTTTAAGCTTTCTTCTTCAATGTCGCACAGACATCACGTAGGCCAAGGCAGGCGTCTCGACATAATGACGTCAGCCTGGCCCCCGAAGCCTGCTGGGAGTAATATCGGATCGCAGGAGAGGTGAGTAACATTGTTTTTTATGTTCCCTTACCTTCCCTGGGTCTCCGATTACTCCGGGGTCTGAAAAGACCCCGGAGTATAATAATAGTAGTATTTGGCCTCACCTACCAATCCCCACTCCTGCTCACAGCCGCTTCTACTTCCCCCTTCTGCTATGCGGGGGCGGCCATGAGCAGATTAGGATTACTCCAGCAGGTAACAGCTTATTTAAAAAAAAAAAAAAAAAAAAAGTTATCACCTACCTGCAATCCCTTGACTGGCGCCTTCTCTTCTTCACCCGCGCATAGGACGTCATAGCATTGCCACCTGCGTCGATATGCAGACGTCTCCTAAGCCAGCCCAGGACAGGTCCCGCTCAGCTTTGTTTCAAAGAGCGGCCTGTCTTAGGCTGGTTTAGGTTAAAAAAAAAAAAGTAAAAATGCCGCCCCTCCAAGTAGTAAGGACAGTGCCGTCTGAGGTGGCCGCCTCACCTCGCTTCATTAGAGGTGCACCCCTGCCTCTACATAATCACAGAAGTTCTTCTAGCTGTACATATTTAAATAGGGTAAGTAAGATGGGAAGTTTCAAAGTTGTTTTTCTCCAGATCTACAAAAGTGACATATATAAAAGAATGGTATGTTATTTATCTGTGTTTGGGCAAAGGGAGTCCAGGGACCTGCAAGCTGTAAGCAATAATTAAGTCTGTCAGGCTGAGTTCACATCTGCGTCGGCAGAGAGCTCGGCACGAGTGTAAACCTAGCGTAAGCACCGCTCACTCCCTGGCTCATTACAGGGCAATGAGCACTTCCATCTGTATAGCTTGAAGCACTCATTACGCACTCTCAGTGGGCCCCTGACACCTGCTGATGTGGCCTTGACTACAATCCACTATTATTAGTTTAGGAGGCATCACGGATCTTATAGACTCCCTTTAAAGGTATGATAAGTTATTACACATGTATATAAATACATCAACAGGTTTCCATTTAAACTGTAAAAATTGTAAGTAAAAATGTATTTTCTTTTTTTTTTTTTTTTTTTTAGCGTCAAACCAGAAACACTCTGTGGACCTTCCAACTCCACCATCCTGCAACAGGCTGTCTCCTTTGCCTCAGGTCCATGGGGCATAGATGTTAAGTCAAATGTTTTGCACACTAACAAGCGAGAGGCGTTTCTTCGATGGCAAACTGAGTACAGACAAAGAGAACAGACTGCTCTCCAGCCCAGTAAGTATGCAATGAAGTTTGCTTAACTGTATTACAGCTTTTGATGGATATAAAGTGCTCTAGTTGTCCCAAAACTTTAGTTGATCTGAAGATCCCTTGCAGAATCCTGAAGTTATACACACATGGACAAAATTGTTGGTACCCCTCGTTTAATGAAAGAAAAACCCACAATGGTCACAAAAATAACTTGAATCTGACAAAAGTAATAATATATAAAAATTATATGAAAATGAACAAATGAAAGTCAGACATTGCTTTTCAACCATGCTTCAACAGAATTTTTTAAAAAAGAAAACTCATGAAACATGCCTGGACAGGATTGATGGTTCCCTTAACATAATATTTTGTTGCACAACCTTTTGAGGCAATCACTGCAATCAAACGATTCCTGTAACTGTCAATGAGACTTCTGCACCTCTCAACAGGTATTTTGGCCCATTCCTCATGAGCAAACTGCTCCAGTTGTCTCAGGTTTGAAGTGTTCCTTTTCCAGACGGCATGTTTCAGCTCCTTCCAAAGATGCTCAATAGGATTTAGGTCAGGGCTCATAGAAGGCCAGTTCAGAATAGTCCAATGTTTTCCTCTTAGGCATTCTTGGGTATTTTTAGCTGTGTGTTTTGGGTCATTATCCTGTTGCAAGACCCATGACCTGCGACTGAGACCAAGCTTTCTGACACTAGACAGCACATTTCTATCTAGAATCCCTTGATAGTTTTGAGATTTCATTGTACCCTGCACAGATTCAAGACACCATGTGCCAGATGCAGCAAAGCAGCCCCAGAACATAACAGAGCCTCCTCCATGTTTCACAGCAGGGACAGTGTTCTTTTCAAGATATGCTTCATTTTTCCGTCTGTGAACATAGAACTGATGTCCCTTGCCAAAAATTTCAATTTTTGTCTCATCTGTCAATAGGACATTCTCCCAGAAGCTTTGTGGCTTGTCAACATGTAGTTTGGCAAATTCCAATCTGGCTTTTTTATGATTTGTTTTCAACAATGGTGTCCTCCTTGGTCGTCTCCCATGAAGTCCACTTTGGCTCAAACAACGACGTATGGTGTGATCTGACACTGATGTTCCTTGAGCTTGAAGCTCACCTTTAATCGCTTTATAAGTTTTTCTGGGCTCTTTTGTTACCATTCGTATTATCCTTCTCTTTGATTTGTCATCAATTTTCCTCCTGTGGCCATGTCCAGGGAGGTTGGCTACAGTCCCATGGATCTTAAATTTCTGAATAATATGTGCAACTGTAGTCACAGTAACATCAAGCTGCTTGGAGATGGTCTTATAACCTTTACCTTTAACATGCTTGTCTATAATTTTCTTTCTAAGCTCCTGAGACAACTCTTTTCTTCGCTTCCTCTGGTCCATGTTGAGTGTGGTACTCACTATGTCACCAAACAGCACAGTGAGTATCTGTAGCCCTATATACAGGCCCACTGACTGATTACAAGATTGTAGACACCTGTGATGCTAATTAGCGGGCACACCTTGATTTAACATGTCCCTTTGGTCACATTATTTTCAGGGGAACCATCATTTCTGTCCAGGTCTGTTTCATGAGTTTTATTTTTTTTAAAATTCTGTTGAAGCATGGTTGAAAAGCAATGTCTGACTTTCATTTGTTCATTTTCATAGAATTTTTATACATTATTACTTTTGTCAGATTCAAGTTATTTCTGTGACCATTGTGGGTTTTTCTTTCATTAAACGAGGGGTACCAACAATTTTGTCCACGTGTGTATACAGTATACATACTGTATTTTTTCTGGTTTCTGTACTTCTTGGAGTCTGGCATTCAAGTTTCTGTAATGTGAATAATGTAAACAATGCATTGCGATCTGCGGCAGCAAATTATAGAACAGGAAATTCTGAGCTGATTGAAATATAAGTGAAAGGGAAAAGAATGAGGGCTAGATGGGGGTAGTCACCCGTTATCCTATACAGTGGCATGCAAAAGTTTGGTCAACCCTGGTCAAAATGACTGTTATTGTGAACAGTTAAGCAAGTTGAAGATGAAATGATCTTTAAAAGGCATAATGTTAAAGATTATCCCCTTGTGCCGGAGGAATTTTTCGACTTTTGCTTTTCGTTTTTGATCCCCCCCCCCCCTTCCAAACACCATAACTTTTTTATTTTTCCGTTCTTCGAGCCATATGAGGTCTTAATGTTTGCGGGACAAATTTTTCTTCATGATGCTACCATTTATTATTCTATACAATGTACTGGGAATCTGGAAAAAAAATTCAGAATGGGGTGGATTTGAAGTTCACTCTGCAGGCAAAATGACATGTCATCTGTATTCTGTATACCAAATTTGTATGGTTTTATTTACATTTGAACCCAAAACTGCAAAAAAAATTTTTTGCTAAAAGTTGCCATATTCTGACACCCATAACATAGAACGTCTTTTTTTGCGCGGCCATGTGTACTTTTCAATCAAATTTTTATCAGAGGCGAAACAGTGAAAAAACGTCGGTTTGGCACTTTTGATTTTTTTTTTCCTGCTATGGCGTTTACCGTACAGGAAAATATTTTCATAGATTTGGATAATGATCCTAAACACACGTCAAAATCCACTATAGACTACCTATGGAAGTCCACAATGGAGAATAGAGTGAGGCAGAGGGGTAGGTGCAGAGTACCTCTAATAGCTCCTATGGCAGAGTATTTAGCAGCCTAGATAGACTCCAGCGGGTACAGGACCCAAACACAGGCAAGAAGGCTACCGTGGACGCTACTGCGGCGGACCAGCACTGCTAGGAGGAACAGCAGGGGAACAACAAACAGGGAAGTCCGGCTGGATCACTGTGTTATAGAAAAGATGGCAGCCGCTCCACGTGGAGAAACGGCTTGCTATAGCTGTCGAAGTGCAGGCGCAGGCAGACTTTCAGACCCTGCTCAGTGAAGCCCACAGGGTCAGTGACGCAGGTGCAGGTAGTAAGCAGTGGGGACCCCAAAATCAAGGTACAGGGCAGTAGTTGAGGGAATATGCATCCGGCCACAGTGAGCTTCAGGCCACACACCCCTTCATTATATATTTAATAGGGGATTTAAAAAAGTAGAGAAAAGCGCTGCAGAAAAAAATGTTTTTGCTCTGTTTTCTTCTGCAGTATTTTTTTTTTTCTGCTGCGATTCACTACGTGGGGCCTTAGCCTAATGCAGAGATTGTTGTCAGTCACTCAGTGGGACTGTTCTCATGATTTAGCATAGAAAGGTCAGACATAAATTATTAAAATACAGGATATACTGAATCTTTTCCAACAAAGTACATATCTATTCAGCTCCTCCTGCTCTGCTGCTTGCTATTTGCACTGTATTTATAATATGACCGGTTTGCTTTGTTCACATGTACAAAGTTTGAACTAGGCAAATTTGCCATAGACTTTCAAGATAATCCACAACAAAAAGCAGCTGAAACTTCTATTTTGGCTGTAGATTTGCAAGCAGATTCACACAAGAATTAGCTCCATTAAAATCCGGTGGTGTTAATCTGTGGCTTTTCAGTGCAGAATCAATGTAAAAAACGAATATGCTCAATTCATTCATTGTGACTCAATTCAGAGCATGAGAATAGCAATAAGTTTACAACAAACGGTCATGCTGAAATGAGCTGAAAACCAGGAAGTGGAGGGGGAGGAGACAGGAGGGCAGCTAAAATTCTGATATGAGAAAACTCCTTAACGCCCGGGGTCCCACATGGCGGAGTGAGGTGCTGGCAGTCAAGAGTCTCCAGCATTAAATAAATTTCTCCAGTCTAAGGCTAGCTGCACATGACCAAGTTTCACCCATGAAACTCGGTCCCCGTCTGTTAACTGGATTTACCGTCTTGAACTTCATGCTGGGAGCGAGACTGTTAGTAGTATAATTATCTATGATGCTAGGAGTCCCTGCCTTCTAGCAACATACTGTCCCGTACTGTAATTGGTACGGGACAGTATGTTGCTGAGAGGCAGGGACTCCCACCATCAAAGATAACTAGGATGCTAGGAGTCCCACTCCCAGCATGAAGTTCAAGCTGGTAAATCTGGCTAACACACAGACCAAGTTTCACGGGTGAAACTTGGTCATGTGCAGCTAGCCTAAGGCTAAAGCCCCATGCAAAAAAGTGCTGCGGGAAAAACCATGGCGGCAACGTATCATGGTTTTTCCTGCAGGGCTTTTCACAGAAAGCCCGCAGAGGAAACCTCTGTGGACTTTCTGCTTCCATTATACCTATAGGGAAACCGCTAGCGTTTCTGTAGGTATATTTGACATGCTGCAATTTCCAAAACTGCAACATTTTGGAAATCGCAGTGTGTCCGCTGCCCATATTTCTCGCTAGAAACCCATCCACTATACAAGCACTGTAAAACGTCGCAGTTTTTCCCCTGGCGTTTAACCCTTTCACTGCCAGGGGTCTCTGGAAATTTTGCACCTTCGGTAGCCAGAGCAATTTTCACAGTTTTGAGATGGACAAATCAATCCTAAATTGCAACATTAAAAAATCATCCAACCCCCCATACCTATATATTTTCTTAAAGTAGACACCTGTAGCATTGTCTAAATGTCACTTGGTAATGTATGCGAACAAGCACCTTCATGCAATTTTGATTTAAAGTAAATGTTTTATAAAAAAAAATGCAAATAAATGTATAGTAGTTGCTAAAAGTGGAAACCAAACAAAAAGTTATATGCACCAAACCTCCTAAAAATAAGAGATCAACATGTGTAGAGTTCATTCATATCACTAAGGCCTACACCTGCATGCACATGTCTTCAGAAAATCACTAGAACTGGAATGAGCAAAAATCTGCTTTGAAGTTGGAAATGTTAAAAAAGTATCATCCTATGTAGGGATTACACACTGTGGAAAGCAAGTGAACCCCTAAACCCTATTATTTTTTTGAAAGTAGACAACCTGAAGATTATGTGTGTCTCAATTGGTTATCAATAGCCACATCCACCTTCATGTAACTTTGTGACTAAACTAAAACATATATTTGCACTTAAAACTCCTATTCAATCTTACATTCACAAACAAAATACATTTAAAATAAAAGATCAAGGTGTACACAATTTATACAGTCATATGAAAAAGTTTGGGCACCCCTATTAATCTTAATCATTTTTAGTTCTAAATATTTGGGTGTTTGCAACAGCCATTTCAATTTGATATATCTAATAACTGATGGACACAGTAATATTTCAGGATTGAAATGAGGTTTATTGTACTAACAGAAAATGTGCAATATGCATTAAACCAAAATTTGACCGGTGCAAAAGTATGGGCACCTCAACAGAAAAGTGACATTAATATTTAGTAGATCCTCCTTTTGCAAAAATAACAGCCTCTAGTCGCTTCCTGTAGCTTTTAATCAGTTCCTGGATCCTGGATGAAGGTATTTTTGACCATTCCTCTTTACAAAACAATTCCAGTTCAGTTAAGTTTGATGGTCGCCAAGCATGGACAGCCCGCTTCAAATTATCCCACAGATGTTCAATGATATTCAGGTCTGGGGACTGGGATGGCCATTCCAGAACATTGTAATTGTTCCTCTGCATGAATGCCTGAGTAGATTTGGAGCTGTGTTTTGGATCATTGTCTTGCTGAAATATCCATCCCCGGCGTAACTTCAAATTCGTCACTGATTCTTGTACATTATTCTCAAGAATCTGCTGATACTGAGTTGAATCCATGCGACCCTCAACTTTAACAAGATTCCCGGTGCCGGCATTGGCCACACAGCCCCAAAGCATGATGGAACCTCCACCAAATTTTACAGTAGGTAGCAAGTGTTTTTCTTGGAATGCTGTGTTTTTTTGATGCCATGCATAACGCCTTTTTGTATGACCAAACAACTCAATCTTTGTTTCATCAGTCCACAGGACCTTCTTCCAAAATGAAGTTGGCTTGTCCAAATGTGCTTTTGCATACCTCAGGCGACTCTGTTTGTGGCGTGCTTTCAGAAACGGCTTCTTTCGCATCACTCTCCCATACAGCTTCTCCTTGTGCAAAGTGTGCTGTATTGTTGACCGATGCACAGTGACACCATCTGCAGCAAGATGATGCTGCAGCTCTTTGGAGGTGGTCTGTGGATTGTCCTTGACTGTTCTCACCATTCTTCTTCTCTGCCTTTCTGATATTTTTCTTGGCCTGCCACTTCTGGGCTTAACAAGAACTGTCCCTGTGGTCTTCCATTTCCTTACTATGTTCCTCACAGTGGAAACTGACAGGTTAAATCTCTGAGACAACTTTTTGTATCCTTCCCCTGAACAACTATGTTGAACAATCTTTGTTTTCAGATCATTTGAGAGTTGTTTTGAGGAGCCCATGATGCCACTCTTCAGAGGAGATTCAAATAGGAGAACAACTTGCAATTGGCCACCTTAAATACCTTTTCTCATGATTGGATACACCTGGCTATGAAGTTCAAAGCTCAGTGAGGTTACAAAACCAATTTTGTGCTTCAGTAAGTCAGTAAAAAGTAGTTAGGAGTATTCAAATCAATAAAATAAGGGTACCCAAATTTTTGCACCGGTCAAATTTTGGTTTAATGCATATTGCACATTTTCTGTTAGTACAATAAACCTCATTTCAATCCTGAAATATTACTGTGTCCATCAGTTATTAGATATATCAAATTGAAATGGCTGTTGCAAACACCCAAATATTTAGAACTAAAAATGATTAAGATTAATAGGGGTGCCCAAACTTTTTCATATGACTGTATATATATACCACAAACATCAGCTACAACAAGAGATTATACTCTCAAAAACGCTGATACAGAAGAGATGCAAGATTTTGCTGTTATTCACTAATTTGTTAAAAATCTATACCGCACCTAGCAAACTGTGACTGTGATACCAAAATCTAACTTTTTTGAGATTGCACAGCATACCGTATATAAAAATACAACTTAATATTTTATATATACAACAACCTTCATGCAACTTTGCAGCAAACAGAGATTGTAAGCAAAAATTGCACAAAAATTCAAATTTGCCACTAAAGTGCATGCTCAAGCAGTCCCTTTCTGAAAACAAAATGTACTTTCCAAAAAGTGCAATATGTGAGGAATTCATACATACCACACATATATATATATTTACAGGTGCAGGTGTTAAAGAAACGTCAAAATCGCAGAAATGCGCCAACAAATTTTGTGCATGCAAATTAAATAGGAGTTTACATAAAAATATAATTTTCTATTCCCCGATAAAAATTGTAGCAATTTATACGTTCATCTCTAGTGAATCGTTATTGCTATTATTTTAGCGTGTAACGGATATCGCTAGAGGCGTATTTTAAAGATCAGGTATGGACAGGACAGGGATTGGGTGAAATGTAAACTTTATTGATGACTTTGTGCATGTGTTGTGTAAGTGTTTGGCGCAACTCTTTTGGCGCTGCAACCTGGACAATGATAAACATCTGGGTCACAGCGCCAATAAACTTCCTGGTTATATTCAGAGGGGTATTACATAAGAATACCCCTCTAATGAGGCTCAGAGGAGTATTACATTATCCCTCTATGTGACAATCAGAGAGCAAAAGTATAGTATGCTCTCTGACTGATAGGAGAGGGGATAACATGGACAGAAGTCCCTGCTATCCCCCCCGGGGTCACATACAGGTTATGCACAGATGATGATGATGATTTCTCATCTCTGTGCAGACTCTAGGGCTGCTGCTCCCCCCCCCTCCTTCTCCTACTGCAGCTCTTAAGATGCTTCCTGAGACAGGAGGGGGGAGGACATTTTAGAGCCCCATATCTCAGGATCCGTTAGGAGCATTAAGAAGATCTTAGATTCATTTAAAATGATACTAAGAACTTCATGATATCTCTTACAAATTTGGAGCGAATAGCTGTTAAAAACGCTGTCGGGAATTGAGATCTGCAATGGGATCTCAATGCCAAATAGCGTTTTCAACAGTGAATCGCTCCTAAACTGTAAAGGCTGTTATGAAGAAATTGGTATCATTTTAAAGATGATATTCTCATCTTTAAAATGAATCTAAGATCTTCTTAAAAGACCTAAGGGATCCTGAGATATCGTCATTAGAAGTAAGGACGTATTAGATACTTGATTGGCTACAGAAGTGCCACCCTGGAAGGACATAGAGCAGGGGTAGGCAACCTTTTTTTGTTCGGGGTGCCGATTTTAATTAAGAAATCAAAGATGAGGTACTCGGAGTGTCGGTCAATAATTGTAAGTCTGACGACCCCTAAACTAAAGTCATATACCACAAACCATATCACAAAAGTGCTGCCACCAGATGCTTCAGGGCGCATGTGTTTACTGCTATTTCTTGAGACGCACCTGTACTTTCCGATTAGAAGCAATGAAAGTACAAGTGCATCCCGCAATTAGTGGTAAATGTGTCCAGGAGCACCGTATGGCAGCACCCTTATGGTTGGAAACACACTATGTTTCTGGATGCAGCTATATTCTTAGGCCACTGGAACTTTTACTTCGATGTAAAACTGGTGCATTTTTGCACAAAAAAAAAAAAATACTTTCTGTTTTCTGTGCAAAAACACATCCTTAATACAGAAAACAGACTGTTATACAGAATAATGTCCCATAGTGGCTCCTGCATATGGTATTATGTCCCATAGTGGCCCCTGCACATGGTATTATGTACCATAGTGGCCCCTGCACAAGGTATTATGTCCCATAGCGGCCCCTGCACACGGTATAATATTCTAACTTTTATAATATTCCAATTTGTGCCACTCACTAGCTATTATTATACTGTGGGGTCTCTTCAGACCCCAGAGTATAATAAGTGGAGGGCGAAGAGAGGTGACAAACATAAAAAACAATGCACTCACATTCCATGCTCCACAGCCACTGTGTTCTCTTCAAGGCACTTCTGCCTGTAGTCAGCTACCGCTCATTGGGTCTCAGGGGTCACATCGCATTGTAAGAGACAGCCAATGTTGTCTTAAGCTTCATTTGTCTGTATAAACTGTTAATGTTGAATGTATTTCTGTGATTCTGTTCCTTTAAGACAGCAGCCATTGTAATTGTGACATGATGCTGGAGTGAGACCCCCCCCCCTTTTATGTCAGCCTGCCTGTTCTGCAGACAGAGTGTGAGCAGAGAAGCAGGAAGTGACGAGACAGAGAGCAGCAGCCATTTTGGCAAGTGTTGTATTGAACTGGTGTGGAGATTTTTCTGTACAGCTAAGCTGTATCTTGGTCCAGAGACAAACAGAGTGTAAAGAGACAACAGGACTAGTGAGTCCACGTGAAAGGAACTGTGCTCAGTGGCTGATCAGTGAGACTGACATTATGACTGTGTATATGGATACCACAGATAGAGACTCGCAGTGCTGTTGATGTACTGGACGGCACCTGCTAAATCCCGGCTTACATCCCAGCTCAGTGTATGGATTCGGCAGGACTGTCAGTGTGCTGAGTGGAATCTGCTGTTGGATTACATTGCATTCAGTTGGTTTCCCTGTCTGTTAAAGAGGACTTCATTTCTCCCAAGATCCTGATAACCGTGAGGAGAGGACGCTTCACTATAAAAGAAAGGAACGACTTTGGGCCCCACCGCGCGCTTCTACGGACTGTAAGCGGTCCACCTGGACCACTGGGGAAAAGGGGGTGCACCCAAATGTGAAGTCAGGGTCAGTTAGGGATAGTTTTGAGTATATTGTTCATTCAGTGTCCATACTGCAGAAGTGGACAGAGTAAAAGTAGAAACCATTGCAGAATTTGCCTTGAAATTGTTCATGCTATATTGTATATTTTGCTTGTCTTTAGCCCTGTCATTTTACCTTTAACTAGCCTTTATTAACTTATAGTAAATATATATTTTTTTTCTTGAACTACCGCGTGTGCGTTCATTTCTGGTTGCGGAGTCCAAACCACCTGCCTTGCTCTCGGTTCACAGCATCACTATACGTAATGATGCCAGATGCAGACGTGACCCCTGAGGCCCTGTCAGCTGACTTCAGGCAGAAGCGCCCGGAGAGCATACAGTGGCTGTGGAGCATGGAATGGTGAGTAACATTGTTTTTTTATGTTTGTCATCTCTCTTGGCCTTCCGCTTATTATACTCTGGGGTCGGAAGAGACTTCACAGTATAATAATAGCAGTTTCGTTTCGGCCGTGTTTGGTCCGATCGAAACTGCTGGGTGAGGACTCCACTGCTGTGCCAGGTAAATAAGCCTCATGTGCCACTCTTGGCACGCGTGCCAGGGGTTGCCGACTCCTGACGTAGAGCATATGTGGCTGGCAGGGAAAGGGTTAAACCATGTGGGGCCCTCGGCAGAATCAACTGATCTATGTATTCTGTTAGTGTAGAGGAGTTTGGGTTTTACTAAAGAAAAATGTTTAGTTTGCACGATTAATATAGTAGTTTCAGTATAGCTACCTCATTGTTATTCATAGCAAGCACTTGAGAAACAAATCCCACTAGACAATTAGAGATATACAAGTTAATGGGAATTAGCTAGAATCCCATTCACTTTGCAGATACTGTAAAACACAGTGTTTTTTGCCGCGATGTTTCCGCTGCGGGCAAAATGCTGCTTTTTCGCAACGTGGGGCTTTAGCCTTAGGCTGAATCTGCAGCGGAAAAGCTGTGTTTTCAAAAACTTTCACGTTTTGAAAATCGCAGCATGTCAATGATGCCTGCGGAAACGCTGATGTTTTTCCTATAAGTATAATAAAGGCAGAAAGTCTGCAGAGAATAACTAAGCAAAAACACATTTCGCTACATGGGGCCTTAGCCTTATGTTTTTTTGTTGCAGATTTTGATGAGTTTTTTTTTTTTTTTAGCTAAAGCCAGGAGTGGATTGCACAAAAGGGAGAAGTATGAGAGCTTCCTTTATATTTCCCATTATTTCTGTAGCTACTCCTGGGTTTGGAACGCAGCAAAATCTGCAACAAAAAACACTGCGCTTCCGCAATGTGGGGCCTCAGCCCTAATTAGTGTATAATGGATGAGGATAAGGGGGTCTTTACTAGGCCCACCACTGATTTTCATGGTGCAGGAAGGGTATAACAAACTCTTTTTCTCAGTTCAAGCCATTTTGAAATGTGTAATTCAATGCCATAATAAAATGTGTCATTATAAGAATAACTTTTACAGGTGCCTCTCAGCAACTTCGGGAGACAGCACACTATAATCCAACCCAGCCATGTCAACAATTAAAGGACTCTGCTCGATGGGGTACATTCATATGGAGGGATCAGCCTGTTCTTGGTAAAGAGCATGGTATGTACAAAGGCTGAAGCCCCACATTGCAAAAATGCTGCATTTTACAGTTCCTGCAAAGTGGATGTGATTCTGACTAATCCCATCCACACATTGCAGAAAAAATACACAGCGGAAATGCTGCAACTTCAAAAACGCCCTCATTTTTGAAAATCGCACCATGTAAATTATACCTGTGGAAATGCTGGTGTTTTCCATATACGTACAGTATAATAAGGGAAGAAAGTCAGCAGAGGAAAACTCTGTGAAAACGCAATGAAAAACGCTGCAGAAAAAAATGTGATGCATTTCTGCTGTGTTTTTTATCAGTATTATTTTTTCTGCGTTTCACTATGTGGGACCTTAGCCTAAAAGAAAGAATCATACTAAATTCATTATGTTTTTCTGCAATGAGACAAGCTGACAACAACTCTGCAGGCATTATCTTCTCTTTGTTTTAATTTGTACTATAGTGTGTAAACTACAGGAGGTGCATGAATCTTTGATTATATTGTTAATCTGTTTTCCCTTAGTCCTAACAGCAGCACAATATGGGGTATCTCTGCCCCTGTGTGTTGTCTAGGACAGGTGGAACTTTTAATTAGCACCAAAAACGTGCTTACTAACCTGCCCTATAAGAGGGCACGAGAGACCTCCCTCACCTGTGTAAATTATAAAGTAAAAGAAAACAAGATTTTAGGAAGGGAAGCCTTGTGCTGCTGTTAGGACTAAGGGAAAACAGATTAACAATATAATCAACGATTCCCTTACGTCCTACAGCAGCACAATATGGGAATATAGCAAGTAATTCCCCTAGGGAGGGTTTCCTCGCCTTACAACCTCAAGAACTGTCTGACCAAAGGCAGTTGCCTCGGAACTGCAGATATCCAAACGATAGTGGTTAACGAAAGTCAGCTGGGATGACCAAGAAGCAGCCGCACAAATTTGATCTAGTGTAAGCGAGTGATTCTCAGCCCAAGAAGTCAACACAGCCCTGGTCGAATGGGCTGTACAAAAAACTGGAGAAAGCAACCCTTGAGCAAGGAAAGAAATTTTTTATTGCCTCCTTAATCCACCTGGACAAGGAGGGTCTGGAAGCTTTAAAGACCTCTGTCTTTACCATACATGTTGATTAGGAGATTTTCAGATCTCCTGAAAGATTGTGTCCGCGATAAGTAAATTCGCAGACACCTTACCACATCCAAAGTATGAAGTTTTACCTCCTCCTCTGAAGATGGATCCGGAAGGAAAACCGGCAAAGAAATCAGTTGATTATAATTATAACGTGAAGGAACCTTAGGAATAAAACCAGGCAAAAACCTAAGGTGGACCCTATCCGAAAAAAATACAATATAAGGTTCTTTGGAGGAGAGCGCCTGAAGCTCTCCTACCCTTTTGGCAGATGTGCTGGCTAACAAAAAAGTAGTTTTAAAGGCTAAAAATTTTAGCTCCGTAGCTTCCAGAGGTTCAAAAGGAGGACCACAAAGGCCTGAAAGGACCGTTGCAAGGTCCCATTGGGGAATAGGAGAAGATACCGCAGATTTCAGTCTCACCGCTCCTTTGAGGAATCTTTCAACCAGGGAATCCTGGTACAACCGTCTGTTTAAGTGGGCGGATAAAGCCAATACCTTTAAAGTAGCAGGGGCAAGGCCCCTGTCCAAACCATCCTGAAGAAAATCCAAAACATCAGAAGTCAAAGGATTAGAAATATCAACGTCTCTTTTGGAGCACCACTCCAAAAAAAATCTTAGTCATCCTCTGGTAATTCTTTTTAGTAGATTCAGCTCTCGCACAGGAAAGCGTCTTCAGGACGGCTTCTGACAGTCCTCTATACATTCGTAGGGACTAGTCAACCTCCAGGTTGTCAGGTTGAATCTCCTCAGATCCTGATACTTCAGTGATCCTTGGGAAACCAGGTTCTGGGTGGGGGGAAGCCTCCAATATATCCCTCGACTCATCACCATGAGCTGGGAAAACCAAGCTCTTTTTGGCCAGAATGGAATGATGGCTATTACAGAGGCTTGGTCCTGTCTTATTTTTATCAATACTCTCGGTATCATAGGAATTGGAGGGAAAATGTATGACAGCCTGGACCTCCAAGGGATTGTCCTTCTGGTACAGGGAACAGAACATCTCCACCTTGGTGTTGAGTCAGGTTGCCATGAGGTCTATCTCCGGGAGACCGTATTTCAGTGTAATCTGATGAAAGACTTCTGGATTGAGTGACCATTCTCCTGATACGGCAAGACCCCAACTCAACCGATCCGCTACTGAGTTCAGGGAGCCGTGGATAAATGGGTCAGATTTTTCTCTGCCCAGGAAAAAATCAGATCTTCCTCCCTGAGGAGGGATGATGATCTGGTGCCTCCCTGTCTGTTCACATATAATACCGTCGTCATCTTGACTGCTCTTCCCTTGAGAAGAGGAGAGAAATGGAGTAAGGCACAGTACACAGCTCTGAGCTCCTTCTATTTGGACGACGTCCTTCTTTCTGGAGTGCTCCAGACTCCCTTTATGGAGTTTCCGTCCAGATGGGCTCCCCATCCCGTAAGGGATGCATCTGTAGTCAACAGGGTTCAACGAGGTTGGACCGTGGACCTTCCATCCTTGAGGTGCAACCACCATCTGAGGGAAAGACGGTCCTGGGGGAGAGTTGAATCCTCCTGTTGAGACCGGGAAGAGAGCGATCCCAAATTCCTAAAATTTCCATCTGAAGAGGACGTAGATGCTATAAGGCCCAAGGAACCGCCATGATGGAAGATGACATCAGACCTAGGATCTTCATCAAAGTACCTGATGGAAGCTCTCGACCTCCTGAAAAGTTGCCGAACCGCTCCCAATTTATGAGCCATCCCAGGCCTTGAAGCAGGAATATGGCAATCTGTAAATGCTGGAGCAGAACAGACACTGACTGGGCTTTTATCAGCCAGTCGTCTAAATAAGGGACCACAAAGAGTCCCTGAAGCCTGAGGGCGGCTACTATGGGAGCTACCACCTTGGTAAAGGTGTGGGGAGCCGAGGAGATCCCGAAAGGGAGGGCCGAGAACTGATAATGCTTCCTGTGGCCGGAAACTATAACCGCAATCCTTAGGAACTTCCTGTGTGGAGGGTAAATTGGCACGTGCAAATAAGCATCCTTCAGATCTAGGGTGACAAAAACATCACCCTGGAGAAGAAAAGAAGAAACTGAGTTTATGGTTTCCATGCGGAACCATTTTTTTCTGATGAAACGGTTCAGATACCTCAGATCTATAATCATCCTCCATCTGCCTGCTGGCTTTGGCACTAGAAAAATGGGAGAATAAACCCCCAAACCTTCTTCTAGAGAAGGAACTTCTTCTAGAGCTCCTTGGTGGATATACTCTCGAATGGAGCGTTCCAAACTACCCTGCTGAGACGCAGGAAGACAGCGAGTTAGGACAAACCGATCTCGGGGAGGACAGAGAAACCCGATTGTATATCCTCGCTGAATTAACTGTAAGACCCAAGGGTCCTGAAATTTTTCCTGCCAAGTGCTGAAGAAAAGGGAGAGACGAGCCCTGACAGGAATCTCGGCCACAGGAAGACAGCTTCTCATGTCAAAAACTGGGCTTCCTTCTATCCTCAGTCTTGGAGAATCTCCGTCCAGAGCCTCTAGAGTAGTACCTAGAGCCCCTCTGGAACTGCTGACCACGTCGAGGTGGATAACCTCTGCCGCGGCCAGGGCCAAATCTACCCCTAAAAGACTGAGGCAGAGCTTTGCCTTTTTTACCAGCCAGCCCTCTAAAATTTCGTCCAGGCTACTGCCAAAGACTCTAAAGTACAAAGGTTATACTTGGAGATAAAATCAGCTCTCCAAGATTTTAACCATAAGGGTCTCCTCGCCGCCGTGGAAAGCTCAAGGACTTTGACTCCAACCTTAGTTGATAATGGGAGGCCTCAGCTAAAAATTCTGCCGCCAAAGAAGTCGAACTTAAAAAAGAAAGTAGCTCGTCTCTGGAGACACCAGAATCGATGTCCCTCTCAAGCTGGAGCAAATCAGCCCATTGTTTGGCTGAGACTTCACATGATGAAACAGCGACCGAGGTCTGGGCCTTCTTGAGAGTATTCTCCATGCGTCTATCCATAGGATCCCGTAAATTTGCTCCATCCTCAGATGGTACTAGAGTGCGGCGAGATAACTTGGCTACCGCTATATCCATTTTAGGGGGAGGACCCCACTGATCCAGTTGAGACTCTGCGATGGGGAACAAGGTCTTAAACCTACCAGTAATTACAAAGGGTTTCTCTGGAAATTTCCACTCTGAAGACATTAATTTTTTTAATGTCTCGTCCACTTGGAAGACTCTGGGCCCTCTATAGGTGGACGTGGAGGCTTCCCCATCAACATCACGGTCCTTAGACCGGATAGACTTCAGCAGCCTATTAATTTTCTCGAGTGGGAAGAGAGGTCTGCTGGCATCTTTAGCGGAGTCATCAGAGGACAAAGTTTCATCCACAACCTGAAAATCTTCGTCCGAGACCCACAAGAGAGGATGTTCTTCAAGACGTGGTCTCTTGGCGATCTGGGAGATAGAATTCCGGATTTCTTTGAGAGAATCCTCCATGTATTCTTTCACCCATGTCACAACCTCACGTATGGATGGCTCCCCAGAAGTGGGGCCATGACACTGGCGACAACAGGTGAATTCATAGCCGTCAGGCAAGGGAGTCTTACAGTCTAAACAGGCTAAATGTTTACGCTTGGAGGATTTCTTCCTCCTAAAATCTCCATCACCAGAGCTAGAAGCAGAAAAAGACATCTAAAAAGACCACAAAAAGTCACAGACAATAACAATACCAATATTACAAACCGCAACCAGAACCAGAAAAAGAGGGGTACCTTAAGGAGGTCGGTCGTCACAAAAAAACGCAGCAACAGTATACGCAGTAGTAGAGTAGAGTAATCTCTGAATCACAGAAGGGAATATTACTACTCCTTAGCAGTAGAGGAGAGCCAGAAAAAACAGAGCCCACAGCCCAAATGGACTATGGGACATTTTAAAGGCAACCATAAGTGGAGGAGGAGCCAAACACAATTACTAAACACAATGAAAATATACATAGAAACTCCATGCAGAGCAAGCCCAGCGATATGAATAAATAATTCATAGAACAAATATAACAAGAATAAATAAATATAAAAATAAATATTACTTACCCTCCTGAGCTCTGCTGAAAAAAAAATGAAAGTAGGCCGCGAAGGAGTCCGGCGAAATCCAGCCCCACGGAAACCCAGACACTGAGAAGGGTTCCGGCTGGCCGCAAAGCCCGACGTCACTTTCGGCTAGGCCGAAGCCTACCACCGGCCGAAGATTTACCGGCAGAAGAGCGCTGCAGAAGAACGGACGCAAGCCGGCAACAGAAGAAGACCAACCACCTCAAGAGAGGTAAGAAAAAAAAACCCTTACAGCAAGAGAAGTCACAAGAGACCTCCTCCACCTGTCCCACACAGGACAGAAAAAAACACAGGTGAGGGAGGTCTCTCATGCCCTCTTATAGGGCAGGTTAGTAAGCACGTTTTTGGTGCTAATTAAAAGTTCCACCTGTCCTAGACAACACACAGGGGCAGAGATACCCCATATTGTGCTGCTGTAAAAATATAGAAAAATATGGAGATGGGTTAAAGCTTCCATAGTTATAGATTTTCAAATTTAACACATATTCTTATTCAATAACTTGGCTGCAAGAGTGAGGTTGTGAGAGTATCCTGTAGTCTCTACTGTATACTAACCAGTACTTACACCAGAAATATATTGTCAGACAGTGTTCAACTCAACTGAGGAGGCATAGATAAGATTCCAGATGCTTTAATCCAGGTAAATCTTGTAAAACCTCATACAGCAGCAGGTGAAAAATTATGATGCATTACCAGGAGCTAAGCAGACATGTTACTACAAACAAGCGAACTAGAGCAGAGAGAGAGGGGAGAAGCTACTGCTAGGGGTACAGAGAGGAGGGACAAACTACAAAGACAAACAGTATGACAGATACATGTCAGTGAATTAAACCAAGTCCTGGGACATGACACTCCCACCTGAAATCTTTAGATTTCACTATAAACAAACATTAAATAATGTCCTTGGGATGTCCATAAGGTCCTCTTCAAAGCTGAAAAACAAAAAAAGAATCATGGACAATAAACAACAATCAACAGTTAGTCCAAAGCTTGTGACTGAAAGTATTTAAGTTGTAGGCCACAAATAAGAACTTTACATAAGGTCCAAATAAACCAATCTTCAGATCAGGGAAGCCACGATTTGCCAACACTTCTACCAATCCATACTGTAATCCACAAGAATACAGTGCTGGCCAAAAGTATTGGCACCCCTGCAATTCTGTCAGATAATACTCAGTTTCTTCCAGAAAATGATTGCAATCACAAATGCTTTGGTAATAATATCTTCATTTAATTTGTCGTCAATGGAAAACCACAAAAAGAATTGTCAAAAAGCCAAATTGGATATAATTCCACACCAAACATAAAAAAGGGGGTGGACAAAAGTATTGGCACCCTTTGAAAAATCATGTGATGCTTCTCTAATTTGTGTAATTAACAGCACCTGTTACTTACCTGTGGCACATAACAGGTGGTGGCAATAACTAAATCACACTTGCAGCCAGTTGAAATGGATTAAAGTTGACTCAACCTCTGTCCTGTGTCCTTGTGTGTACCACACTGAGCATGGAGAAAAGAAAGAAGACCAAAGAACTGTCTGAGGACTTGAGAAGCAAAATTGTGAGGAAGCATGAGCAATCTCAAGGCTACAAGTCCATCTCCAAAGACCTGAATGTTCCTGTGTCTACCGTGCGCAGTGTCATCAAGAAGTTTAAAGCCCATGGCACTGTGGCTAACCTCCCTAGATGTGGATGGAAAAGAAAAATTGACGAGAGATTTCAACGAAAGATTGTGCGGATGGTGGCTAAAGAACCTCGACTAACATCCAAACAAGTTCTAGCTGCCCTGCAGTCCGAGGGTACAACAGTGTCAACCCGTACTATCCGTCGGCGTCTGAATGAAAAAGGACTCTATGGTAGGATACCCAGGAAGACCCCACTTCTGACCCAGAGACATAAAAAAGCCAAGCTGGAGTTTGCCAAAACTTACCTGAGAAAGCCAAAAACTTTTTGGAAGAATGTTCTCTGGTCAGATGAGACAAAAGTAGAGCTTTTTGGGAAAAGGCATCAACATAGAGTTTACAGGAAAAAAAAAGAGGCCTTCAAAAAAAAAAGAACACAGTCCCTACAGTCAAACATGGCGGTGGTTCCCTGATGTTTTGGGCTTGCTTTGCTGCCTCTGGTAGTCTGAAGACTACCAACAAATTTTGCAGCATAATGTAGGGCCCAGTGTGAGAAATCTGGGTCTCCCTCAGAGGTCATGGGTCTTCCAGCAGGACAATGACCAAAAACACACTTCAAAAAGCACTAGAAAATGGTTTGAGAGAAAGCACTGGAGACTTCTAAAGTGGCCAGCAATGAGTCCAGACCTGAATCCCATAGAACACCTGTGGAGAGATCTCAAAATGGCAGTTTGGAGAAGGCACCCTTCAAATCTCAGGGACCTGGAGAAATTTGCCAAAGAAGAATGGTCTAAAATTCCAGCAGAGCATTGTAAGAAACTCATTGATGGTTACTGGAAGCGGTTGTTCGCAGTTATTTTGTCTAAAGGTTGTGCTACCAAGTATTAGGCTGAGGGTGACAATACTTTTGTCCGGCCCATTTTTGGAGATTTGTGTAAAATGATCAATGATTTGACTTTTTTTTTCATTCTCTTTTGTGTTTTTTCATTGCAAGCAAAATAAATGAAGATATTATTACCAAAGCATTTGTGATTGCAATCATTTTCTGGAAGAAATTGAGTATTATCTGACAGAATTGCAGGGGTGCCAATACTTTTGGCCAGCACTGTATGTCAGGAAAACAACACAGATTTAGTTCATGGAGGGATGCTCCCCGCCATGTGCTGTGGATGGTGTCCTTATCTTCCTTTATGTGACGTCTCCTCTTTGAAGAAGAAGCACCAGTTCATTAATTGAACGGAAGAAAACTCACACTGAACCTCCCTTGGTCACCTTAACCTCCACTTTCTGAGTCTTCCCGTCATCACTAGGGACAGCTTTAGTGATGAGACCCATAGGACATTCATTATGATGGGCTTCTTTATCCCTTAGAAGGACGAGGTCACCAACCTGGAAATTAGGTTTTGAGGTCTGCCATTGTGACGGCTCTGAAGCATGTGGCGGTACTTGGTTTTCCAGCAGTGCCAGAACACATTGGACAGGTGTTGAACCTGTTTCCACTGGTGTCTGTAAATGCCACTGTGGTCAAAGGTACCTGGAGAGGTAGCAGCAGTACCAATTTTCTGAGTAAGAAGTGTTGCTGGGGTTAAGATAATTGGAGAATCAGGGTCTGAAGATACTGGGACAAGTGGACTTGCATTGATTATAGCAGACACTTCAGCAAGAAAAGTAATCAATGTCTCATGGGTAAGCATTGTCGACTTGTGGTCCATCAACATAGAGTCAAGGATCCTGCATGCGATCCCAATCATGCGTTCCCAGGAACCTCCCATATGGGATGAATGTGGAGGGGTAAACGCCCAAGTAAACTCATTGTTGGATAACAAGTTGTCTAATCGTTGATTATATTGTTAATCTGTTTTCCCTTAGTCCTAACAGCAGCACAATATGGGGTATTTCTCCCCCACGTGCTTACTAACCTGCCCTATAAGAGGGCACGAGAGACTTCCCTCACCTGTGTAAATTATAAAGTAAAAGAAAACAAGATTTTAGGAAGGGAAGCCTTGTGCTGCTGTTAGGACTAAGGGAAAACAGATTAACAATATAATCAACGATTCCCTTACGTCCTACAGCAGCACAATATGGGGATATAGCAAGTAATTCCCCTAGGGAGGGTTTCCTCGCCTTACAACCTCAAGAACTGTCTGGCCAAAGGCAGTCGCCTCGGAACTGCGGACATCCAAACGATAGTGTTTGATGAAAGTCAGCTGGGATGACCAAGAAGCAGCTGCACAAATTTGATCCAGTGGAAGCGAGCGATTCTCAGCCCAAGAAGTCGACACAGCCCTGGTCGAATGGGCTGTACAAAAAACTGGAGAAAGCAACCCTTGAGCAAGGAAAGAAATTTTGATTGCCTCCTTAATCCATCTGGACAAGGAGGGTCTGGAAGCTTTAAGACCTCTGTCTTTACCATACATATTGATTAGGAGATTTTCAGCTCTCCTGAAAGATTGTGTCCGCGATAAGTAAATTCGCAGACACCTCACCACATCCAAAGTATGAAGTTTTAACTCCTCTTCTGAGGATGGATCCAGAAGGAAAACAGGCAAAGAAATCAATTGATTATACTTATTACGTGAAGGAACCTTAGGGATAAAGCCAGGCAAAAACCTAAGGTGGACCCTATCCGAAAAAAAATACAATATAAGGTTCTTTGGAGGAGAGCGCCTGTAGGTCTCCTACCCTTTTGGCAGATGTGCTGGCTAACAAAAAAGTAGTTTTAAAGGCTAAAAATTTTAGCTCCGTAGCTTCCAGAGGTTCAAAAGGAGGACCACAAAGGCCTGAAAGGACCGTCGCAAGGTCCCATTGGGGAATAGGAGAGGATACCGCAGGTTTCAGCCTCGCCGCTCCTTTAAGGAATCTTGCAACCAGGGAATCCTGGGACAACCGTCTGTTTAAGTGGGCGGATAAAGCCGATACCTGTACCTTTAAAGTAGCAGGGGCAAGGCCCCTGTCCAAGCCATCCTGAAGAAAATCCAAAACATCAGAAGTCAAAGGATTAGAAATATCAACGTCTCTTTTGGAGCACCACTCCAAAAAAATCTTAGCCGTCCTCTGGTAATTAGCTCTAGCACAGGAAAGCGTCTTCAGGACGGCTTCTGACAGTTCTCTATACATTCGTAGGGACTGGTCAACCTCCAGGCTGTCAGGTTGAATCTCCTCAGATCCTGGCACTTCAGTGATCCTTGGGAAACCAGGTTCTGGGTGGGGGGAAGCCTCCAATATATCCCTCGACTCATCACCATGAGCTGGGAAAACCAAGCTCTTTTTGGCCAGAATGGAATGATGGCTATTACAGAGGCTTGGTCCTGTCTTATTTTCATCAATACCCTGGGTATCATAGGAATTGGAGGGAAAATGTATGACAGCCTGGACCTCCAAGGGATGGACAGGGCATCCACTGCCAAGGGATTGTCCTCCTGGTACAGGGAACAGAACGTCTCCACCTTGGCATTGAGTCGGGTTGCCATGAGGTCTATCTCAGGTAGACCGTATTTCAGGGTAATCTGATGAAACACTTCTGGATTGAGTGACCATTCTACTGATACGGCATGACCCCGACTCAACCGATCCGCTACTGAGTTCAGGGAGCCCTTGATGTGAACTGTGGATAGATGGGTCAGATTTTTCTCTGCCCAGGAAAAAAATCAGATCTGCCTCCCTGAGGAGGGATGATGATCTGGTGCCTCCCTGTCTGTTCACATATAATACCGTCGTCATGTTGTCCGAGCAAATCTTGACTGCTCTTCCCTTGAGAAGAGGAGAGAAATGGAGTAAGGCACGGTACACAGCTCTGAGCTCCTTCCAGTTGGACGACGTCCTTCCTTCTGGAGCGCTCCAGACTCCCTTTATGGAGTTTCCGTCCAGATGGGCTCCCCATCCCGTAAGGGATGCATCTGTAGTCAACAGGGTCCAACGAGGTTGGACCGTGGACCTTCCGTCCTTGAGGTGCAACCACCATCTGAGAGAAAGACGGGTCCTGGGGGAGAGTTGAATCCTCCTGTTGAGACCGGGCAGAGAGCGATCCCAAATTCCTAGGATTTCCATCTGAAGAGGACGTAGATGCCATAAGGCCCAAGGAACCGCCATGATGGAAGATGACATCAGACCTAGGATTTTCATCAAAGTTCTGATGGACGCTCTCGGCCTCCTGAAAAGTTGCCAAACCGCTGTAATTAATTTCTCTTTCCTCGCAGTCGCCAAGGAGATTTCCAGCCGGTCTGAATCTAGGAAGTAACCAAGAAACTTCCTTTTGGTTGAGGGGACGACTTCTGACTTCTCCCAATTTATGAGCCATCCCAGGCTTTGAAGCAGGGATATGGCAATCTGTAAATGCTGGAGCAGAACAGACACTGACTGGGCTTTTATCAGCCAGTCGTCTAAATAAGGGACCACAAAGAGTCCCTGAAGCCTGAGGGCGGCTACTATGGGAGCTACCACCTTGGTAAAGGTGTGGGGAGTCGAGGAGATCCCGAAAGGGAGGGCCGAGAACTGATAATGCTTCCTGTGGCCGGAAACTATAACCGCAATCCTTAGGAACTTCCTGTGCGGAGGGTAAATTGGCACGTGCAAATAAGCGTCCTTCAGATCTAGGGTGACAAAAACGTCGCCCTGGAGAAGAAAAGAAGAAACTGAGCTTATGGTTTCCATGCGGAACCGTTTTTTTCTGATGAAACGGTTTAGATACCTCAGATCTATAATCATCCTCCATCTGCCTGCTGGCTTTGGAACTAGAAAAACGGGGGAATAAACCCCCAAACTTTCTTCTAGAGAAGGAACTTCTTCTAGAGCTCCTTTGCGGATATACTCTTGAATGGAGCGTTCCAAAATACCTTGCTGAGACGAGGGAAGACGGCGAGTTAAGACGAACCGATCTCGGGGAGGACAGAGAAATTCGATTGCATAACCTCGCTGAATTAACTGTAAGACCCAAGGGTCCTGAATTTTTTCCCGCCAAGCGCTGAGAGAAAGGGAGAGACGACCCCCGACAGGAATTTCGGCCACAGGAAGACAGCTTCTCATGTCAGAAACTGGGCTTCCTTCTATCTTCGGTTTTGGGAAATCTCCGTCCAGAGCCTCTAGAATAATACGTAGAGCCCCTCCGGGACTGCTGACCACGTGGAGGTGAAAAACCTCTGCCGCGGCCAGGGCCAAATCTGCCCCTAAAAGACTGAGGCAAAGTCTTGCCTTTTTTATCAGCCAAGCCTTCTAAAATTTCATCCAGGCTACTGCCAAAGACTCTTCCTGGCTCAAATGGTAAGGCACAAAGGTTATACTTGGAGATAAAATCAGCTCTCCAAGGTTTTAACCATAAGGGTCTCCTCGCCGCCGTGGAAAGCGCCAAGGACTTTGACGCCAGCCTTAATTGATAATGGGAGGCCTCAGCTAGGAATTCTGCCGCCAAAGAAGTCGAAGTTAAGAAGGAAAGTAACTCGTCTCTGGAGACACCAGAATTGATGTCCCTCTCAAGCTGGAGCAAATCAGCCCGTAGTTTGGCTGAAACTTCACATGACGCAACAGCGACAGAGGTCTGAGCAGAGGCCGCTGAGTAGGCCTTCTTGAGAGTACTCTCCATGCGTCTGTCCATAGGATCCTGCAGATTTGCTCCATCCTCAGATGGTACTAGAGTGTGGCGAGATAGCTTGGCTACTGCTATATCCACCTTAGGGGGAGGACCCCACTGATCCAGTTGAGACTCTGCGATGGGGAACAAGGCCTTAAACCTACCAGTAGTTAAAAAGGGTTTCTCCGGAAATTTCCACTCTGAAGACATTAAATTTCTTAATGTCTCGTCCACTTGGAAGACCCTAGGCCCTCTATAGGTGGACGTGGAGGCTTCCCCATCAACATCACGGTCTTTAGACCGGATGGACTTCAACAGCCTATTGACTTTCTCGAGTGGGAAGAGAGGTCTGCTGGTATCTTCAGCGGAGTCATCAGAAGACAAAGTTTCATCCACAACCTGAAAATCTTTGTCCGAGACCCGCAAGAGAGGATGTTTTTCAAGACGTGGTCTCTTGGCGATCTGGGAGATAGAATTCCGGATCTCCTTGAGAGAGTCCGCCATGTATTCTTTCACCCATGTCACAACCTCACGTATGGATGGCTCCTCAGAAGGGGGGGCCACGACACTGGCGACAGCAGGTGAATTCATAGCCGTCGGGCAAGGGAGTCTTACAATCTAAACAGGTTAAATGTTTACACTTGGAGGATTTCTTCCTCCTAAAATCTCCATCACCAGAGCCGGAAGCAGAAGAAGACATCTAAAAAGACCACAAAAAGTCACAGACAATAACAATACCAATATTACAAACCACAACCAGAACCAGAAAGAGAGGGGTACCTTAAGGAGGTCGGTCGTCGCAAAAAATGTAGCAACAGCACATGCAATAGTCAAATAGGGTAATCTCTGAATCACAGAGGAGAATTCTACTCCTTAGCAATAGGAGAGCCAGAAAATCACAGCCCAACCGAAATGGACTATGGGACATTTTAAAGGCAACCATAAGTGGAGGCAGAGCCAAACACAAAACTAATCCACAATGAAAAAATTCATAGGAAATCATGCAGCAAGCCAAGCGATATGAATCGACCATTCATATAATATATGAACAAGAATGAATAAATATTACTTACCTTCCTGAGATTTATAGCACCAAAACGGGTCAAATGCCATAATGAAACATAGAGGAGCAAAAGCCTAAGTCAGAGGCTCAAACAACAAGCAGCAAAAATCAATTCTATATTTTGCCTTTAAATTTAAAATTTCCAAACTTACCGCACTTTTTCCGAGAACCGGAAGTAGGCGTGAAGGAGTCCGGCGAAATCCGTCCGCACGGGAACCCGGACACAGAGAAGAGTTCCGGCCGTCGCAAAGTCCGACGTACCCTCCGGGTAGGCCGAAGCCTACCGCCGGCCGAAGAATTACCGACAGAAGCGCTGAGAAGAAGGAACGCAGGCCGGCAACAGAAGGAAACGACCACCTCAAGGTAAGAAAAAACCCCTTAACTCTAGAGAGGTCACAAGAGACCTCCTCCACCTGTCTCACACAGGACAGAAAAAAACACACAGGTGAGGGAGGTCTCTCGTGCCCTCTTATAGGGCAGGTTAGTAAGCACATTTTTGTGCTAATTAAAAGTTCCACCTGTCCTAAACAACACACAGGGGGAGAAATACCCCATATTGTGCTGCTGTAGGACGTAAGGGAACTGCAATTCTTTGCAGGCTCCAACAAAGTTAGTGCCACAGTCAGACCTCAGTTGTTTGGCAGGTCCACGAATGGAGAAGAATCTTTGGAGGGTGTTGATAAAGCAAAATGAATCCATAGATTCAATTACTTCAATGCGTACTGCTCGAATGCTGAGACAGGTGAACAGCACAGCCCACCGTTTACTGTTTGCAGCTCCACCTCGGGTACTTCATGTGATAACTGATCATGGGCCAAAGACGTCCACCCCAACGTAAGTACAGGGCGGATCAGTACTCATAAGGTCTGGTGGAAGGTTTGCCATTTGCTGCTGTTGGTGTCTTCCCCTTAACTTGCGACACTTAACACATTTATGGATCACGGAGGAGATGCGTCTCTTCATTTCCACAATCCAGAAACTGGCTGACCTGATGGCACCTTCAGTAAACTGTCTGCCTTGGTGCTGTACCTTCTCGTGATAATGTCGGATCAGCAGAGCAGAAATATAATGTCCACCTGGAATGATCACTTGTTTCTGTTCCTTGCTACACGTCAGACTTTCCAATCCGTCCACCCACTCTCAATAATTTGTGGTGATCGATTACAGGGTTTAGTTTGTAAAGTGCACTGTTCCTGGACAGATCGATGTTCCATGAGATACTGTCAATATCTTGATGATATACCTCTTGTTGAACACTCCAGATGATAACTTGTTCAGCGTGTTCAATGTCTGCTGCGGTAGGGTGTTCCGTACACATATGCCAGCCATGACACTGTCAATCTGTCCTTTGCTAAGCACTGAGCAATGTGAAACAGTTGGGTGACAGCTCTCACAATAGATGACCAGGTCAAGAAGCGCTCAAAGCGATGTGACTTCAGCTTCGCCTTTGGAATCAAAGAAGTGTAGAGCGTGGAGGTCATAGGCCTGATTTCCTCCACTAATTCGTAGACGGCGTTGGTAAGAGTCAAGCAGGGATCTTCATACAGGAAACTTGGAGGTGACAGCCACATATGGTCTAGAAGGTGTGCTGTCGGTGCAGGCCTTGTACCACGTTCAGCTGGGTTAAGTTGTGTGGAGACATAATGCCACTGATCAAGGGCAGAGAAACTTCTGTTACGTTCTACTCTGTTGCCAACATACACATACAATTGTCTTGTTCGATTGTGTATATAGCCAAGGACAACTCTGCTATCAGTGTAGAATGTAAATGAATCAATGGCAATGTCCATTTCGTCTCTTATTGCTTCAGCAATTTCTACTGCTAGCACAGCTGCAGAAAGTTCGAGTTGTGGAATGGAGTGTGCAGTTTGGCCTTACCTAGGACGAATACACAGTGTGGCTCATGATTGCCTCCTAATATCCTCAGATAGGTTACTGCAACTATAGCTTCCATCGACGCATCAGAGAACATGTGGATTTCCTTCATTACTGCAGCTGAAAGGATGCTGGGTACATAACAACATGGAACCTGGAATTCAAATACTTCCAAAGACCTTTTCCATTTTTCCCACCTTTGTTGTTTCTCAGCAGGCAGTGGAGTATCCCAGTCCATGTTCTCAGTAGTAAGCTGTCTAAGTAGTAGCTTGCCTTGAATGGTGATGGGAGCAATGAAACCAAGGGGATCATAAATGCTGTTCATAACAGATAAAACTCCTTGCTTGGTGAAAGGTTTGTCACAAGCTGATACTTGGAATGTGAATGTGTCTTGTTCAATGTTCCACAGCAATCCTAGGCTGCGTTGCATAGGAGGAGTGTCAGAACTGAGATCGAGATCCTTCAAGTTGATTGCATGATCATCACAGGGAAATGCATTCATTTCCTCCAGATTATTGGAGATGATCTTGTGAAGTCTAAGGTTTGCTACAGACAGCATTTCCTGTGTTCTGGAGAGGAGATCAATCACTTCTTCACTTGTAGGTAAGGATTTAAGACCATCATCAACATAGAAGGTCTTTTCAACAAACTGACAAGCGTCAGAGCCATACTCTTTCTCACCTTCATGGGCGGTCCTTCTCAGTCCATAGATCGCTATGGCAGGAGATGGGCTATTGCCAAAGACATGTACCTTCATCCAGTAATCTATGACTTCATTGTTGACATCATTGTCCTTGTGTCATAGGAACCTGAGATAGTTTCTGTCATCTTCCTTCACGAAGAAGCAATGAAACATCTACTGGATGTCGGCTATCACTGCAACAGGTTCTTGTCTAAAGTGGATTAGGAGTCCTATGAGGCTGTTGTTTAGGTTAGGACCAGTGAGGAGCAGGTTTTTGAGAGAGACGCCTTTATACTGTGTGCTAGAATCGAACACAAACCTGATTTGGTCAGGTGTCCGAGGGTGATACACGCCAAATGATTGAAGGTACCAGCATTCTTCTCCTTCTTTTAGGAGAGGTGCAGGTTCTGCATGATCTCTCTCAAATACCTTCTGCATGAAACCTACAAAGTGTTTCTCCATCTCTGGTTTCCTCTTCAGGGTACATTTTAGAAAGGAAAATCTAAAAACTGCTTGCTTCAGATTGTTTGGTAGTTTTGATCTTGGGGAGTGGAAGGCTAAAGGTGCTACCCAGTTGTTTGAATCATCTTGAATGAATTCCTTGTCCATAAGTATGAGAAATTCTTTATCTGATATAGCCGGTGCCAGCTTGTTGTTGTCACTTGTTGTTGTATTGAACACTTAATCCAAGGGTGTCGTCCCCGGGCAGGAAAGTATTCACATTGTTTTGGTGATTATGCAGCCACTTACTGTTGCTTATCTTCTCTTTCGCTTGATAGTGATATGGACATGGCTGAAAATAAGTGCTGGTAAGATATGCGCCTTAAATGAAGAAATCTTGGTGGGCTTTTTCATCCTATCTATGCAGAAGTTGCCTATGACAACCCATCCTAGATCAAGGCACTGTTCAAATGGTGCATCATGTGGTCCATTAATTTGCTGGCGTATTTTGTGCAGACGGAGAATGTCTCTACCTAGAAGAAGTAGAATGTCTGCATTTTTGTTAAGGGCTGGTATTTCATTGGCTATAGCCCTTAGATGAGTGTGATGGAAAGCCACCTCCGGTGTGGGTATCTCCTCTCTGTTGGATGGTATCTGGTTGCACTCAACAAGTGTGGGCAAAGATATCTCCAGATTGCCCTTGAGAGAAGCTATTACGAGTCCACTGGCTACTGGCTCTTCTCCCAGAAACCTCTGATATGCCACTACACGTACCCAAGGTATATGGATAAGTATCACCCTTTAAGTTAAATTAATCAAAGAGTTCTGATCTTGCAAGTGATCGATAGACAGAGATGATGGAGGAAATGTAGGGAGGTGCAGCATTATGGAGAGCCTTGTGGATGAGGGTGATAAATTTATATTGTATTCTGTATTGAATAGGCAGCCAATGTAGTGACCGGCACAGACCGGAAGCATCGCTATAGCGTCTAGACTGATAGATGAGCCTGGCCGCCGCATTCAGAATAGATTGTAGAGGGGAGAGTTTAGTAAGGGGAAGACCGATTAGTAAGGAGTTACAGTAGTCAAGGCGAGAGTGAATCAGGGCAACAATAAGTGTCTTTAGTGTATTTGTGGTAAGGAAAGGGCGGATTCTGGAGATGTTTTTGAGGTGGAGATGACATGAGCATGCGAGTGTTTGGATTTGGGGGGTAAAGGAAAGGTCTGAGTCAAACATAACCCCGAGGCAGCGGGCATACTGCCTAGGAGTTATGGTAAGGCCAGAGACTGTAATGGAGATATCAGGGACAGATCTATTAGCTGGTGGAAACAGCAGTAGTTCAGTCTTTGAGAGATTCAGTTTCAGATAGAGTGAAGACATGATATTTGAGACAGCAGAGAGACAGTCACTGGTGTTCTGTATTAGTGCAGGGGTGATGTCACGGGATGACGTATATAATTGGGTGTCATCAGCATATAGATGGTACCGGAAGCCAAATCTAGTGATGGTTTGTCCAATGGGGGCTGTGTAGAGGGAGAAAAGCAGGGGACCTAGGACCGAGCCCTGAGGAACCCCAATGGCAAGGGGAAGAGGGGAAGAAACAGAGCCCGCAAATGATACACAGAAAGTGCGGTCAGAGAGATAAGAGGAGAACCAGGAGAGAGCAGTGTCTGTGAGGCCGACAGAACGGAGCATAGTGAGGAGGAGTTGATGGTCAACAGTGTCAAATGCTGCTGAGAGATCTAGAAGAATAAGAAGATAGTAATCACCTTTGGATTTAGCCGTCAAGAGATCATTGGAGACTTTTGTGAGGGCCGTTTCAGTAGAGTGCAGAGTGCGGAAGCCAGATTGTAAGGGGTCAAGAAGAGAGTTAGCAGAAAGATAGCGGATTAAACGAGAATAGACTAAACATTCCAAGATTTTGGAGATAAAAGGAATGTTAGAGACAGGTCGATAGCAGCACAGGACGGGTCAAGGGAGGATTTCTTCAGTAGTGGGTGTACTATCCTCAGGAAACATTAGAAGTCAGGGATGAAATCCAACAGCATCATCTTTTATTCATGCCTACACACTCTGATATACAACACAACACTAGCCTCCAGCAAGCAGTACCACTTCCTGGTTCCTGTATCCTGTGCCCTCCTCTTAAAGAGGCAGGAATGCTTGCTGTATGTTACATCACCCCCCTGTGTTGTTTTTTTTTTTTTGTTTTGTTTTTTTAAACCCCAATTGACATTTGAACAGTTATGGTGAAATACAACAACAAAACAAAAAAAAACAAAAAAACAAGGAAAACATGAACATGAAAATACAGTTCACAATCATATATATATATAATCTGATCAAGGTTCCAGGATCCTGGCTAAACCTCCTCAATGAGTCTAGATGGGGCTCTTCTTTCTCTGGTAGGATACCGTCTAGAATGGCCAGGATCACTGCTTACCGATGGGCTGGCTATATCCTGTTGAGAGTTGCCACTATCAACAGCAGCTCCATCAGTCTGAGAGAGTTCATCAAAGTCATTGTCTGGTATTATTTTGAAATGTGAGGCATTCCTGGTTATGGAGTGTCCATCCTGCTCAGCTGTGACCATGCTTCCTTTCTTGGCTGTTACATGATAGCCTGCTGGATCATACACTGGACATGTCTTATTGTTTGGCTTTCGACGAACAACAACTTTATCACCCGTCCGAATAGCAGATGGCTCCGCACGTCTTCTCTTGTCCGCATAATGTTTCATTTTGTGCTTGTTGTGTAAGTCTGTTGGTCTAACAGTTGACTCAGCTGGCAGTGCATGGGTAGCCACATCAGGAATGCGTATGCGAGGAGTTCGGTTGAACAGTAGATGAGCAGGAGCAGCATTAGTCGTTGAGTGCGAGTACTTCTGTAGTTGCGTAGGAATTTGTTCAGGGCCTGCTTCAGTGTCTTCCGCTCCACAGCGGCTGCTTTGACTCTCTTCCCTAAGGTGCGCATAAATCTTTCCACCATTCCATTTGCTTGTGGCCAGCAAGGTGTTATCTTCCTGTGAGTGAACCCAAGGTATTCAGAAAATTGTACAAATGTTTTTGTACTATTTTTGGAATACCATATGCTGAGAAAATAGTATCCAACTCCGGTATGACACTGGTTGCTGAAGTTGACGAAATAAATGCAATTGTAGGATATCTGGAATATTCATCAATTGCCACTAGGATGTACTGTCCATTAGGTAGTGGCCCATAGATATCAACCGCTACTTCCTCCCAGACAGCCGTTGGTAGAGGAGACATTTGTAGGGGTTCAGGGTTCGCTGCAGGAGTCACAAGCTGGCAAGTATTGCAGTGTTTTACTGTGTGTTCTACTAAATAATCCATATTTGGGAACCACACTTTTTCTCTGAGAAGTTTTTTTGTACCCACAATTCCCAATTCCCTTCATGAGCAATCTGTAGTACTTTGGGACGCAAGGCCTTTGGAACCACCAGTTTGGTTCCTCGCAGAATTAGGTGATTCTCAGTGACTGATAGTTCATTTCTGATACCTGAGAACGATTTCAGTTCCCTAATGTTGATGTCAAGATCTGGAAATTTTGTTGTCTGGATTTCATGCCATTTTCCATTCCGGATAATTTGTATTAAAGCACAACGCGTCTTGTCATTTGCAGTTGCCGTCACAAATTGATCAGCTGAAAGTGCTTTTGGTACTGCATGAACTGCAACAAAGTTGATGTACTGTTCAGTTGCCTGATGTAGAATTTGATCTTCTTCTTCTGTGGGATGTCTGGATATGTAGTCAGCTGGATTACTGTATTTTCCAGGCCTATGAACGATTGTGTAATTGTAATCTTGAAGTCGCAGACCCCACCGTTCAATTCTAGCTGGCATCTTGGCTCTGGGGTTTCCAAAGATGATGAGGAGTGCTTGATGATCTGTGACTATGGTGAATGGAGCTCCATAGAGAAAGAGATGAAAGTGTTCACATCCCCAGACAACAGCTAGGCTCTCCTTTTCAGGCTGAGGGTATTCTTTTTCAGTATTTGTTAATGCTCTGCTGGCATATGCAATGATGGAAGGGTCTGGATTATTGGGTAAGTATTGCGTTAGAATAGCCCCCAGTCCCACCAGACTTGCATCCACAATCAATTCAGTGCGTAAAGTGGGATCAAAGTAAGCCATGGTAGTTGTGGAGCACAGTTCACTTTTAATTGCATCAAAAGAGGTTTGACACTCTGGGGACCACTTGAATTCACAGCCTTGTTTCGTGAGTTCCCTTAGTGGTGCACTAATGGTGGAGAAGTTCTGGATATATCTAGCACAGTAACTGGACATTCCAAGAAAGGAGCGAACTTCACTGACATTCTGAGGAATGGAGGCCATTTTTATCACCTGTACCTTTTTGGGATCAGGCTGTACTCCTGCTGCTGAAAAGATGTGACCATAAAACTCCAAGGACGTTTTGTTAAATTCACATTTGTCTTTGTTTAGCGTGAGTCCCTGAGATGCTAAGCATTGAAAGACCTCATGTAATGCACTATTGTGTTCAGTTTTTGCCATAAACTAGAATGTCATTACTGTAATTGAAAGTATTGGGAATATGTTGGATTACACTTCTTATAGCATCCTGAAAAATTTCTGCAGCTGAACAAACCAAATGTGAACCGTTTGTACCGCCTGAGGCCTAAATGTGTAGAAAATGTTGTTAGGTATCTGGACTCTGGACTCAGTTCTAGCTGATGGTAACCTTTATTAAGGTCCAGCTTCGAAAAGATAGTTGCTCCATTTAGTAGATGAATAATATCATGTATTGTGGGAGAGATGTGTCTTTCTCTCTGAATAGCTGCATTTGGCAGGCGCATGTCCACACAAAGTCTCACCTGGTTGGGATTTTTGGGTTTTGGAACAACAACAATTGGAGAGACCCATGGAGTGGGGCCTGTAACAGTCTCAATAATATCATCATCTTCCAAAGATTGAAGTTCTTTTTCCACCTTCTTTCTCAGATGAAATGGAATGCGCCTGTGGGATTGTGCGACTGGGCGAACATTTTCATCCACATGAAGATGTACTTGAAAGTCCTTCAGTTTTCCAAGTCCACTGAACAAAGAGGAAAATTCATTAATCATAGTTTGTATATCCTTGTCAGCTGGATCAGTTATTGTATGGATGATCTGAATGAGACCCAGACTTAGGGCAGTATGGTAGCTGAGAAGGCAGCCTCCAGAGCCCTTTAAGATGTAAAAACTTGTTTTCTGTGTCTTACCCTTGTAGCTGATTTCGGCTTCAAATTTTCCCACAGTTGGTAATGGGGTCTGAGATCCATATGGGAAGATTTTGGTCTGAACAGTTTCCAGGACAAGCTGTATCTTCAATTTCTTATATGTATCGCTGTCTATAATGTTCACTGATGCCCCAGTATCGATGGTGAAATTAATATCAGTTTTGAGAACATTGATTGTAACACTTGGACACTGCATGGATTTTGGTGTAGAAGTAATGTAAACATAGTCCTCACTTGTGGTAGATGTCTCCTCTGCAGTCTGATGTATGGCTTTTACATTAGCCTGTTTTGCTGGACTGTAATGAGGTTTGGTAAGTACTGACCTGCACACTGTTGCAAAATGGTTCTCTTTACCGCATTTGCTGCAGGTTTGTCCTAACGCTGGACATTTATTTACATGAGGAAAGTCTTTTCCACACCGGTAACATTTCCTTTGTTTCTGGGTTGGAGTGTCTGCAGTACTTTTATGTTTGAGGTTATGCACCTGGATGTCATCCCCCTTTTCCATCACAGTGGCCTGATGATCTGCTATTTCTATGGCACGGGCCATTTTGAGAAGGTCATGTAGAGAGTAATCCTGCTGCAACGCTTTGTGTCTTATAGTGGATGATGTGCAAGATACAATGATTTGCGTTATAATTTCATCATCAACATCAGTAAATGCACACCCCTGTGCCAGTTCCCTTAAGCGTGTGACATACGTGTCCATGGATTCTTCTGGAAGCTGTTTAGCAATCCTGAACTTGTATCTCTCATATCTGATGTTTTGCTTAGGGTTGAAGTAATCTGTTAAGGCTTTGGCGCAGCGGCCATAAGTGTCAGTATTTGTAGCCGATAGGGTGCTGTAAATGTCATACACCTCTGTGCCAGCATGGTGCAACAATAGAGCTCTTTTTCTTTTGTCATCTGTTATGTCTATTGCTTCCAGAAAGTTCTCAAACCTGTGCATCCATTTTTTCCAGTTATGAGCCAGGTTATGGCTGTCAGCTATATCAAATTTTGGGAACACATGCATGTAGTCTGCCATCCCTCCTGTATTCAGTAATGCAGTATAGGAAATAAATGTGCAGGTTTCTGGGTACAGTCCTTATATGTGGATCTGTAAGCACACTCCTTGTATCTGGATTATGCAGATGGCAGTCAGTACTCACAGCAGCAGAACTCTGATCCCATCCTCGTCGCCAGTTGTACTATCCTCAGGAAACATTAGAAGTCAGGGATGAAATCCAACAGCATCATCTTTTATTCATGCCTACACACTCTGATCTACAACACAACACTAGCCTCCAGCAAGCAGTACCACTTCCTGGTTCCTGTATCCTGTGCCCTCCTCTTAAAGAGGCAGGAATGCTTGCTGTATGTTACAGTGGGGTTATGACAGCATGTTTGAAAGAGTATGGGAAAATTCCAGAAGAGAGAGAGCGAGGTTAAAAATTTTAGTAAGGTAAGTCGTGACGGTAGGCGACAGAGACTGGAGAAGGTGTGAGGGGAAAGGGTCACTACTACAGGTTGTAGGGCGAGAAGAAGAAGGTAGCTGAATTGTCTGAATTGCGGCTGGTGAGGGGATCAGTGCCACCTGGGGATTGGGCAGTTATTTCCTGACGGATCTTATCAATTTTATCATGGAAATAAGTGGCCAGGTCATCTGCGCTAAGGTCTGTGAATGGCATCTGCACCTTGGGAGTGAGTAAGGAGTGAAAAGTTTCAAATAGCCTTTTAGGGTTACAGGAGAGAGGTGAAGGCTAGGTGAAGGGCAGAATTATAGGTTTTAAGCCTAAATTTAAAGTGGAGGAAGTCTGCAGGTCTACGTGATTTTCTCCACAGACGTTCAGCACACCTAGAGCACCGCTGAAGAAAACGTGTCTGTGGCGTGTGCCAGGGTTGCTGCCTCCTGCATCTAACCTTTCGAGTGGAGGGGGGAGCCACCTCATCCAATGCACTCTTAAGGGTGTCATTATAGTGACTGGTGGCTAGATTGGGGCAGGACAGTGAAGAGATGGGGGACAAAGAGGACTGTAGAGTATCTGAGAGATGCTGGGTGTTAATAGAACGTAAATTCCTATATGTATGATGAGTAGGTGTGTCCTGTGAAGGAGAGAAAGCACTGATGGTGAGAGACAGAAGGTTATGATCAGAGAGTGGCAGAGAAGAGTTAGTAAATTTAGAAACTGTGAGGAGTCGATGGAAGACAAGATCAATGGTGTTGGCATCTACATGTGTGGTGGAAGAGGAAAGTTGTGAAAGACCAAAAGATGTGGTTATTGAGAGAAATTGTGAGGCAGCTGGGGAGAAAGGGATGGGTCAGTGGAGATGTTAGCCACCCATGATGAGGGTAGAAATTTCACTGGATAAAAAGAGGGGAAGCCAAGAAGCGAAGTGATCCAGAAATTGGTAGGGTGAGCCGGGAGGACGGTAGATCACAGCTACACGTAAGGAGAGTGGGCAGAAAAGTCTGATAGCAGGTACTTCAAATGAGGGGAATGTGAGTGAGGGTACCGGTGGGATGGCCTGAAAAGTGCACTGTGGTGACAGAAGTAACCCTACCCCTCCACCCTTCCTGTTGTCAGGCCTAGAGGTAAGAACTGTAGGCCACTTGAGACAGAGCAGCAGGGGAGGCCGTATCAGACTGCTGGATCCAGGTTTCAGTAAGGGCAAGCAAGTTGAGAGATTTACTGAGGAATAAGTCATTAATATATTCTAGTTTGTTACACACTTAGCGGGCATTCCAGAGAGAACAGTTAAAAGAGACAGGAGAAAGATAAGGAGAGGGAACACGGTAAATATTGATTAGGTTTGTAGGATGTATGTAGGAAGAGGAAAAATTAGGGAGAGAAGGAGGGCCAGGGTTTGGAGAGATGTCCCGAGCAGCTAGGAGGAGCAAAATGGACAGAGACAGAAGGTGGTTCAGTGATTTATGTGGATGTTTATGTTTGGGTTCACTGCTAAAAGGAGTATAGGGATTAGGGTGGTTGAAGAGAGTGAAAAGTGTGTGAGAGCTGTACATAGGAGAAGGCAGAAGAGAAGGACTGATATGGATAGTGTGCACTGGTGGTAGAGATGGAGGGGAGTTCTGCAGGAAGATAATTGCTAACATAGTAAGTGACAGTGCAGCTATATGATACCATGTGATAAAGCTTGTTGTTTTGGTTTTAAGTTTACCTGGTGTTCTTCCATGGTGTTCCTTTGTCATGCCCAGTCTAAGTGCCATGTGTAAGTGCACTTTGGTTAATATGCACTTCGGTTAAGATGGATTCTGCCTTAGGAAATGCTTCCCCCATAAGCTGTATCTACTTATATAGGGATGCAGAACTTCATAACTAGCACTAATTTAAGTCGTTAACCGATTAATCTACAAACTGTGACACATGAGGAGACTGGGCTATGTAGTTACAAATACACTGACCAGGGAACTACCATAAAATCACTGAGCATCAAACGACTAACACTAGTACAGATATGACACATGGGATTGCAAAAAATACAGCCTGGATGAAATTCTAGGATAGGGGTCAGAGAACAGCCATGTAGAGATGGGTTCAAGAGAATATGTACCATTCAGAGTTGCAGGGTGAGCTGAAGGTAGACACAGCAAGCAGAGATGGGTTCAAGAGAATATGTACCATTCAGAGTTGCAGGGTGAGCTGAAGGTAGACATAGCAAGCAGAGATGGGTTCAAGAGAATATAGATGGGTTCAAGAGAGTAGAAGCACCCTTTTGAGCTAGTACAGCCATCTTCTTGGGAATGATGCAACAAGTTTTTCACATCTGGATTTGGGGATCCTCTGCCATTCTTCCTTGCAGATCCTCTCCAGTTCCGTCAGGTTGGATGGTGAACGTTGGTGGGCAGCCATTTTCAGGTCTCTCTCCAGAGATGCTCAACTGGGTTGAGGTCAGGGCTCTGGCTGGGCCAATCAAGAATGGTCACAGAGTTGTTCAAAAGCCACTCCTTTGTTATTTTAGCTGTGTGCTTAGGGTCATTGTCTTGTTGGAAGATGAACCTTCAGCCCAGTCTGAGGTCCAGAGCACGCTGGAAGAGGTTTTCTTCCAGGATATCTCTGTACTTGGCGGCATTCATCTTTCCTTCAATTGCAAGCAGTCGTCCTGTCCCTGCAGCTGAAAAACACCCCCATAGCATGATGCTGCCACCACCATGTTTCACTGTTGGGATTGTTTTGGGCAGGTGATGAGCAGTGCCTGGTTTTCTCCACACATACCACTTAGAATTAACGCCAAAAAGTTCAATCTTCGTCTCATCAGAGCAGAGAATCTTATTTCTCATAGTCTGGGAGTCCTTCATGTGTTTTTTGGCAAACTACTATGCGGGCTTTCATATGTCTTGCACTGAGGAGAGGCTTCCTTTGGGCCACTCTGCCATAAAGCCCCGACTGGTGGAGGGCTGCAGTTATAACTGACTTTGTGGAACTTTCTCCCATCTCCCTACTGCATCTCTGGAGCTCAGCCACAGTGATCTTTGGGTTCTTCTTTACCTCTCTCACCAAGGCTCTTCTCCCACGATTGCTCAGTTTGGCTGGACGGCCAGGTCTAGGAAGAGATCTGGTCGTCCCAAACTTTTTCCATTTAAGGATTATGGAGGCCACTGTGCTTTTAGGAACCTTGAGTGCTGCAGAAATTCTTTTGTAACCTTGGCCAGATCTGTGCCTTGCCACAATTCTGTCTCAGCTCCTTGGGCAGTTCCTTTGACCTCATGATTCTCATTTGCTCTGACATGCACTGTGAGATGTGAGGTCTTATATAGACAGGGGTGTGCCTTTCCTAATCAAGTACAATCAGTTTAATTAAACACAGCTGGACTCCAATGAAGGAGTAGAACCATCTCAAGGAGGATCAGAAGGAAATGGACAGCATGTGAGTTAAATACGAGTGTCACAGCAAAGGGTCTGAATACTTATGACCTTGTGATATTTCAGTTTTTCTTTTTTATAAATTTGCAAAAATATCTACATTTCTGTTTTTTTCTGTCAAGATGGGGTGCTGAGTGTACATTAATGAGAAATAAAATGAACTTTTTTGCTTTTAGCAAATGGCTGCAATGAAACAAAGAGTAAAAAATTTAAAGGGTCCTGAATACTTTCCGTACCCACTGTATCCCAAGTTTCTTTAGAAGCTCTCTACGTTCCTGGATTGGTTTTCTCCTGAAGCCAATACACTTCTTGAGGGGATGAGGCTTCTTGTGAATAGGAAACAGATGGTTAAGATTTTCTACCTTTTTGTCTTGGTTGTTCTTGCAACTGCTTTCTTCTGGAGCTGATGTAGGTGTAGGAAGAATATCAGTCTTTTTCACCAAAACTGGGCCTTTGTGGTTTCTGTAGCTAGAATGTGAGCTGTTGTACTTAACAGGAGGTGAACCAGGAACACTATGATCCCCATAGGAAAAGCTTGGGTCATTCTTGGATTCTGCAATGTTCTCGATAAACTCACAGAAGTAGGAAAATGGAGGAAAGGAGACTCGATTCTCACTTTTGTATCTTGACCCAACTGTGGTCCACCTTTCTTGAATATTATATGGCAACTTGGAGAATATTGGGTTTACCCTACGAGCAGTGTCCAGGTAACTGAGGCCTGGTAGGAGAATGTCCGCCTTAGCCAGTAGGAGCTCCATGAGTAGGTTGCTAAGTTCTTGAAATTTCTGATGATCTTTACCAGATATCTTTGGAAACCCTTGCAATCTTTTGAATAGAGCACTCTCTATTGCTTCAGGACTGCCATAGGTTTTCTCCAGTCTTTCCCAAGCAGCAGTAAGGTCTGCTGTGGGGTTGTGAATGTGGACGTTTCTGAGTCTTTTAGTATATTCTGAAGACTGTGGGCCAAGCCACCAGATAAGCAGGTATAGTTCTAAAGCTGCAGTAATGCTAATGTCACTAATTGCGGTTTTGAAGGCACATTTCCAGCCTGTGTAGTTCTCAGGTTGGTCATCAAACCTTGTGAGAGCAGTCTTTGTAAGCTCACGGCGAACCATGTACCTTGCAATCTCAGACATGTCTGTTCTCTCTGACTTTACATATTGAACTGCTGGCTAAGTAGTGGTGATTACATTGTTAGTGAGGTTCTGGTTAACAGACGTAGGTAGAAATGGGGCTGCGTAGGCATTCAGCCTAGGAGCTAGCTTAAAGTCCATAGGTTTAGCTACATATGGGTGTGAAACTGGATGGTTACTTGCAGTCTGATGGTATGGGGGCACGTTGGTGTTTACCTGAGTATTGGTATATTGAATTTGCAGAAGTGCAAGGCTTTGGGGATCCATGAAGGAAGAAGAAACTGGATGCTGACCTTGAATGCAGTGTGCTGCAGAAGATACTGTGCCCTGTCGCTCTGGAGAAATGTCGTTCCTGACAGGAACATTTGAGGCAAATAGGGGTTCACTGTTTTGGCTTAGTACATAGTCTTTTGTGCACTTGAGGGGATCCTCTGCTTCCACATCACACAAACTGGTGCTGTTGCTTTCACTTTCGCTGATGACCTGTTCTAAAACCCTTAACCTTGCCATGGCTGTAGCGTGCTCACACTGTTTCTCTAGAGCTTCCATCTCTGCCTTTTTCTGAGCTGCATTAGCTTCCATCTCTGCCTTCTGTTGAGCTGCATTAGCTTCCATCACTGCCTTCTGTTGTGCAAAGGCCACCTGTATCTTAGTAGCTTCGGCCTCTGCACGTAAGTTGTTCACTGAGTGTGGAAGATTTTGAAGATCGTGACTTAGATGCATGTTTTGAATGTCTATTAGATTCAGAAATGTGAGATGCCATTTTCTGCAGTTGTGCAATTCTTGTCTCTGTCCTTAACTTAGTTTCATGTACTAAGCTGTCTCGTTCTGAACTGAGATGTTGGAAGCTTTGCAATTCTTCTAAAGAATCGTTTGTATCTATTTTTTTCAATATACTTTCATACTCCTCAGCTTTCATTTTATAATGTCCATGCATAGCACAAAGCTGTCGCAGAGCTCCCTCTAGTAGTGATACTAGATACAAGCACATGGCAGATATCGGAGTCTGTATTTTCTGCCACCATTTTGAGAATTTAGAGGAAAGTTCATGATAGAAGAAAGTTCTCTGACTGTCTAAAAGACCAAGATCTCTGAATATAAATTCCGAGGCATCTGGCCACATCCAGGGTGTGAAGTTTAACTTCCTCCGGAGATGCTGGACTGGGATAGAAAAACTGGTAATGAGATAACCTGGTTTAGTTTAGAATATGAGGGTACCTTAAGGAGGAACCCTGGCTAAAATCTTAGCTAACCTCAGCTCAGAGAGTTGGTGAGTACATGGCCAAAAGGAACACTGTCTTTAGTGTGAGAAATTTAATCTCAACCTCTTCTTCTAGAGGCTCCAAGGGGGGAATCATATAACCCCTTAAAAACAGTAGATACAGTGATGGCCAAAAGTATTGGCACCCCTGCAATTCTGTCAGATAATACTCAATTTCTTCCAGAAAATGATTGCAATCACAAATGCTTTGGTAATAATATCTTCATTTAATTTGTCTTCAATGGAAAACCACAAAAAGAATTGTCAAAAAGCCAAATTGGATATAATTCCACACCAAACATAAAAAAAGGGGGTGGACAAAAGTATTGGCACCCTTTGAAAAATCATGTGATGCTTCTCTAATTTGTGTAATTAACAGCACCTGTTACTTACCTGTGGCACATAACAGGTGGTGGCAATAACTAAATCACACTTGCAGCCAGTTGAAATGGATTAAAGTTGACTCAACCTCTGTCCTGTGTCCTTGTGTGTACCACACTGAGCATGGAGAAAAGAAAGAAGACCAAAGAACTGTCTGAGGACTTGAGAAGCAAAATTGTGAGGAAGCATGAGCAATCTCAAGGCTACAAGTCCATCTCCAAAGACCTGAATGTTCCTGTGTCTACTGTGCGCAGTGTCATCAAGAAGTTTAAAGCCCATGGCACTGTGGCTAACCTCCCTAGATGTGGACGGAAAAGAAAAATTGACGAGAGATTTCAACGAAAGATTGTGCAGATGGTAGCGAAAGAACCTCGACAAACATCCAAACAAGTTCTAGCTGCCCTGCAGTCCGAGGGTACAACAGTGTCAACCCGTACTATCCGTCGGCGTCTGAATGAAAAGGGACTCTATGGTAGGATACCCAGGAAGACCCCACTTCTGACCCAGAGACATAAAAAAGCCAGGCTGCAGTTTGCCAAAACTTACCTGAGAAAGCCTAAAACTTTTTGGAAGAATGTTCTCTGGTCAGATGAGACAAAAGTAGAGCTTTTTGGGAAAAGGCATCAACATAGAGTTTACAGGAAAAAAAAAAAAAGAGGTCTTCAAAGAAAAGAACACGGTCCCTGCAGTCAAACATGGCGGAGGTTCCCTGATGTTTTGGGGTTGCTTTGCTGCCTCTGGCACTGGACTGCTTGACCGTGTGCATGGCATTATGAAGTCTGAAGACTACCAACAAATTTTGCAGCATAATGTAGGGCCCAGTGTGAGAAAGCTGGGTCTCCCTCAGAGGTCATGGGTCTTCCAGCAGGACAATGACCCAAAACACACTTCAAAAAGCACTAGAAAATGGTTTGAGAGAAAGCACTGGAGACTTCTAAAGTGGCCAGCAATGAGTCCAGACCTGAATCCCATAGAACACCTGTGGAGAGATCTCAAAATGGCAGTTTGGAGAAGGCACCCTTCAAATCTCAGGGACCTGGAGAAATTTGCCAAAGAAGAATGGTCTAAAATTCCAGCAGAGCATTGTAAGAAACTCATTGATGGTTACTGGAAGCGGTTGTTCGCAGTTATTTTGTCTAAAGGTTGTGCTACCAAGTATTAGGCTGAGGGTGCCAATACTTTTGTCCGGCCCATTTTTGGAGTTTTGTGTAAAATGATCAATGATTTGACTTTTTTTTTTCATTCTCTTTTGTGTTTTTTCATTGCAAGCAAAATAAATGAAGATATTATTACCAAAGCATTTGTGATTGCAATCATTTTCTGGAAGAAATTGAGTATTATCTGACAGAATTGCAGGGGTGCCAATACTTTTGGCCAGCACTGTAAATCCCATTGAGGGATTGGGTGGGTAACAGGCAGACTAAACCTGAATGCACCCTTAAAATATCTTTTAACCAGCGGGTCTGCAGATAGCTGCTTATCTAAGCAGGCTTACAGGGCAGTAACCTAAGCTTTCAAGTGAAAGGGCTAAGGCCCTTGTCCAAGTCGTCCTGAAGGAATTCCAGCATCTTTGGAATGGAAGGATCCAAGCTCTCAATTCCCCTACCTGATGCCCAGGAGATGATTCGGATCCAGAAAAAAAAAAAAAAAAAAAAAAAAAAAGACGGTTGGAGTTCCCTCTCAGGAATTTAGAATGCCCACACGTGACCTCTTGCAGGTGGCGGTCTTTGAGGAGACTGTCCTCTACGACGCTGCCTGCCCTGTCCACAGAAGGACTGTGGAAGAACTTTCCTTTCTTTCCAACTAGTCCTTGTATCATGTTCTGCCTGCAAATATTAAAATTTTGAAGCATAATCCGCCCTCCAAGGTTTCAACCATAGGGGGCGACGGGCAGCAGAAGTTAAGGCCCTAGACTTGGCAGCTAACTTCACCTAGAGAAGAGGTTTCATTGAGGTAATCCGCCTCAAGGGCTATACCCTTCAAAGAGGACAACAATTTATCCCTGGAGTCCCCCAAATCAATATCTCTTTTTAAATGAAGAGAGGCCGGAGCAAAGCTTCTTAGCTACCTCACTAACAGCGATAACAATCAAACACTATGCAGAGAAAGCTGTATATGTTTTCCTTAGGGAGCACTCTGCCCGGTGGTCCATGGGGTCCTGAAGGCTAGACCTGTCCTCAGAGGGTACAAGTGCTCGCCTGGACAATTTGGCGACTGCCATGACAAGCTTAGGTGGTGGACCCAACTGGTCCTTAGCTATTGGGAAGAGTGTCTTGAACATCTTGGATAACATGCAAGTCTTCTCTGGGTGTTTTCACTCGGTGGACATAGCTCTTTTAAGCATGTCGTCCATATTGAAGGCCCTAGGCCCCCTAGAGATGGAACTAGAGGCTTCCCCAAGGTCAACATCATGGTCCCTTGACCCGATGGACTTCCGTAATTTCTGAATTTTCTCCAGAGGAAAAAGCGGTTTTTCTATATTCGTATCTGAATCCTCAGATGAAGAATTAGCTTCCTCTATGATCCTGAATACCTCATCAGATCGTATGACAGAAGCGCCATCATATTCCACGGTGCTCCACAGACACAGACAATCACTGTCCCATATAGGGTTCACAATCCATACCCCCCCCCCCCCCACCAGCAAGCCTTTGAGTGTGGGAGGAAAACTGGAGTACACCCACGCAAACATAGGGAGAGCCACAAACTCCCCGAAGATGTCGCCCCTGGCAGGATTCAAACCCAGGACACCAGTTCTGTGAGGCTGCAGTTGCAGCATCCCAGAGTGCTACTGCTTTTATGTGTTTGTCTTGTGTGCCTCTGGGTTTTATGTTTGTATGTTCTGTTCTGTGTTAAGTGTTAAATGTAACATGTTGTGCAGCTTTCCTCTCGGGCATTTCCCCCCTGCAGTGTTCAAACCCAGACTTGGTTCAGCCCTGGCCTATCACAGGCCACTGGGCGGGGTTGTAGGGAGGTGTCATCTCCCCGGCGACGGTTGGTCTCCTCAGTTCAGTTCAGTGCATGCAGCAAACCAGACTAGGTGTGCAGAGCTAACCTGCCACCAGCCTCTGGACTGAAGGCCAACTGCCACCACCACAGCCTCAGGAGGGATATCATCAGCCCCAGGCTCATCTGAAGACAGCCCAGAGCAAGGGAGTAAAGATTTCTAAGTGGCTGGATTCATTCGGTGCCGTGCCAGGAGGAGCAGGCGAGGACCCTGACAGGAGACTCCTACTTGGGCCTAGTCTACAGGTAACCAGATCCCTGTCAGGGCTCCCTGTAACTCCATCCCCAGTGTACCTAGCTGGGAGAGGCACAGAGGAGGAGTAGAGAAAGCCATCTGGTGAACCTATACCATCTTTTGGCACCCTCCTAGAACCAAGGCTGGGTGTTGGACACTGTAGGACTACTACCCCCATATGGTAGCTGATGTTGACCCTCTGTTCCAGTTGCCTTAATAAACGGCTGTTTGGTTTACCTGCATCGCTGAATCCTGAGTCGTGCCTGCTTTACCATCAGGGCTCTTCCGACCAACACCACACCGGCTCAGGTAGGAGAGGTCCCCTCTTCAACTGGAAGTGCCCCAGGGGAAAGAACTACTACCACCACCATCCGGTAGTGCTGCAGGACCCCCCTCGACTTTGTCCGGCCTAGGATTGGGACTGGAGCGATTGGAGAGCATGCTCGGCCTCCGCCACTACTACTCCCATCCTCTAGTCTCATCCGACTGGGTTGCGGCACAGTGTCAACCACTGAGCTGGACTGCCCAAGCAGCACTGGTGGCATGTTTTGAAATTGCAACCATCAGGCAAGGGAGTTTCACAGGAGCGATAGTTTAGATGTTTGTGCCTAGACACAGACTTACCTGGAGGATTCATCACCACCAGACGCAGAGGAAGATATCTTACCGCAAGTGTAAGAGTAAATACCAAGAAAGGCAAAAAAAAAAACGCAACAGTACAAGTCTGTTGAACTAGAATGCCCAGCATGCACACTCTCTGCCAAACAACAAAGAGGCAGAGGAAAGGAAGCAGCAGACTTATATAGAAGAAATGGAGAGCAAAGACTCTCCCAATACCTGAGACAGGTTACACAGAAAATAAAAGTCCTTTATTTCTCTTCAGTTTCTTTTTTTTTGGATGAAAACAAGCTACCCCGCACAGATTTTATAAAATAAATGGCGGCAGTTAAGATAACCTAGTACATTACCTAGTAGCTCACCTGAAGGAGGTTCAAAGATGTCATCACGCACTCTTGACACTGGCGCCCCCACACAAGGGAGCTGGAGAGAAGTAGCAGGAAACGTCATTCATCGTAATAAAACAAGGCTTATATAGCCACAAAGGGTTCAGCGTGGACACTCACCCATTATAAGCAACAGCTGAAAAAAAAAAAAAAAAGCCTTTCACTGCAGACTAAGCAGCAGAGGCAGGAAAGACAGACAAGGAGTTTTAACCTTTGAATTTTGTTCCAACAGGAACCAAAAGCAGAAAAGAGTCCTCACAGGAGGGTAGACAAAACAAACTCAAACAGGAGAGAGGAGGGGAAATTCATTTAGAAATCTGAATAACCTCACTATAGGAAAGGTATAACCTTCCCTCCAACTGTCCCACCAACACAGGACAGAAAAAAAACACGCTGGGGGGTTGGTACTTCCTTCCTTATATTGAGGAGGGGGAGGGGTTACGGTTAACTATTTGTTGTTCATTAAAAATTCCATCCTGTCCTACCAACACACAGGGGCAGAAATACCCCAATATTGTGCTGTTGTGGGACGTTAGGGAATGTATGTTTAAAAGCTGTATAAGGTGTTTATATGTTCTTAAACATCAGCAAGAAACTTTAGTTTTAGTTGATCTATTCATACATTTATCATTGTTCAGACTGATGGTTGGTCGGGATAAAAGGGCTTTTAGTGTTTCTCTCTAGTGAGATATGCTGGTAAACATGGTTGCTAACATACAGAGGCCATTAAATCAGACAACTCTGCATTTAAGGGGTCTCTTTTTGTTTGCCACCCCCATCAGCATCCCGATCGTGAGGGTGCCAATGCATTACCATATTTGACCCCCACATATTGCCATGTTGGCCCCCACATCACCCTTACCAGTGGCAAGTTTTATAGTGAGGCTTTCATTTTCACTTTGCATACTGTAAAAAAATAAATACATAGCTATTTTCCCAATATACAGTATATTTTACATTAAAATAATAGTAATAATAAAAAATAGCCATATGTGGTATTGATGCGTCCATAGCAACACATAGTATAAAAATTATTTATCCTGCACGGTGTGAACCCTGTTTTTTGGTAAAATTGCATAAAGAAAACATTTTTAAAAAAATAATCAAAGTCAAAAAGTCACATATAACCCAAAATGGTACCAATAGAAATAAATGACACACATTTTCCCAAAAATAAAGCCCTCACACAGCTCTGATGATGGAAAAATAAAAAAAATGTTTGCTCTCAGAATATGGTGCCACTAAAACAAATTATTTTGATTTTATTGTGCAACTGTACAATAACATAAAAATCCAGTATAAACTTTTTTTTTCCCAACATGCTAAGAAAGAGTTAATAAAATTTTATCAATAAGTGAAATATTTCCCAAAATGGTGCACTAGAAAAGTATAACTAGTTGCGCAAAAAAACAAGCACATATGTCAACATTAAAGTGAAAAAGTTATGGCTTTAGAATGTGACAGAGTATCAAACTAGGCCGTGTCCTTAATGGGCTAAATAATTCTCTGCTTTCTGAATATATATATGGGAAACAGGCTTCTGTTGTTTACCTGGCAGTTTTATGGTGTATGTTTCAGTGAAATGAAATTGGGGCAATTTTCACATTGCCCTCATGTTAATGGTCATGTATATCAAAATTGTTACACAGTAAGAGGAAAGGTTGACATGCAAGAGTCTGTCTATTCTTACATAAAACATTGCCTTATTCAAACAGCAGTATTATGGTCAGCATTTTCTATCAGTATTTCAAGTGAAAACCAGTAATGGAAAATCTGTTAGAGACTATGCCGCAGAAACCGCTGAAAATCTGTGCAAAAAGAAGTCCTGCACAGAGGACTTTTCTCCCCGCCGGTTTCACTATAAAAACAGCGTAACTAGCAAAGACTGGACCCCATAGCAAACTTTTGATTTGGGGCTCCCCCCACGGCATAGCCCCCCCTTTCCTGGCCCCCACACAGCATAACGCCCCATTTACACACACTATAATGTCCTATAGCAGTCCCTCCACACAGTATTATGTCCCATAATGACCCCTCCACACAGTATTATGTCCCATAGCTGCCCCTGCACACACTATTATGTTCCATAGCAGCCTCCATACAGTATAATGTCTAGCAGTGGCGTCTCCACACAGTATTATGACGTGATATTAGACGCACAGGGCCTCATGGAGGGATGTAGGGGAAGCGGAGGCGTCCATGAGCAGGAACGGGGATCAGTAAGTAAATAGGGCCCGTTACCTGCTGGGGTCACTCCAGCCAGTAACGGACTATTTATAAAAAAAAAAAAAAAAAAAAGCGCAGCAGGGCCCACTGGTACTTACACCACTGTTCTCCGTTTAGGTCCGTTAAGTCCTGGTTATGGCTTACAAATACTGAAGGAAAATACTGACCAGAATACTGCCATGCGAATGAGTCCTTTATACCCAGCCATCTTGACGTGACTTCATAAACACATTCACACTGAATTCATTTTATTGTACTGTATGCTAAGCTTATATTTAATGAAAATTTTTTCTTGTCTTTTCCAGTTGTAAACAGACAGAAATATGGAGTCTAGTGAAGTGACCCAGTTCAGGCTACCAAATTTTCATTATTGTGACATGTGTGTAAAAAGCTAATAAATTGTAAAGCAGTGGCTATTGAATAATCATTCTTGTCTTTCATGTTTCATATATTTAACACTCTTCTTAAAATGTTATTGCTTTATGCTAGTCAGTGGCGTAGCTAGGGGTTCAGCACAGGGAGGGCGAACACGTCCAAGTGTGCCCCCAACTCAGGTATACCAACACTATCACTATAAGGTGACCGTATAGTGGTAGATAGTGGTTCTAGTGGTTCTACACAGGGCTGTGAACAGTGTCGGACTGAGATGTCTAGGGCCCACCAGTGGAATTGTTTCTAGGGGCCCACCAGCAGGACCCCTGCAGATTAGCGGTACCGAGACAGGGCGGCTATAGGTAATAACATGTCGGGAGCCACGCTGCTCAACCACTATACCATGTGCACCACTGCACTACCTAAACCTACTGCTACACCTTGTATGGCAAGTGAACAGCGTGGCTCCAAGAATTGTTACCTTTACCTGTAGCCGCACTGTCCTGGAAAAGCTGATCTGCAGAGGTCCTGACTGTTGTATCATCGCAGATGTAATATTGATGGCCTATCCTAAGGACAGGCCATCAATATTAGAAAGATGGATAAATCCTTTAAAGAGGTTGTCCAGAAATTGGAGCAACCAATGTAGCTGGCGGGAGGTGTAAAGTAAAAAATAAGTAAATTAAAAAGCATACTCACCTGTCCCCGGCGCTCCGTTGTCCGCTGTTAGTGTCCATTCAGTCTCATGCCAGCGACTCCTTGCTGGGAGTCCTGCACCTCATGTGATCGCTAAGACCAATTACGTACCGGATTTCCAGAAATGAGGCGCCGCCATGAGACCGAACAGACACAGGCAGGGGGCATCGGGGTGCTGGGGACAGGTGAGTATGCTTTTTTTTTTTTTTAATTTTCTTATTTTTACACCTCCCTGGCGGCCGACACAGTGGTCGCTCCAGTTTATGGACAACCTCTTTTAAGGGGTTGTCTGGGCCAAATTTTTCTATGGTCACTTTACTGGTCCCCCCACATAGTGGCCTCTTCACTGGTGCCCCATACTGTATGGGGAACAGTGATGGGGTCATTATATTGTGTGGGAGCAGTGATGGGGGCTAACATCCTGTGGGGGGGACATTAAACTGTGTGGGGCATATTAAAGGGGTTGTCCAAGGTTAATCTTTTTTATGGCCTATGCTCAGGATAGGCCATAAATACCTGATCGGTAGGGGCTGACACATGGCCCCATCAGCTGTTCGGAGCCACTTCCGGAGCCCGTTCTGTACACAACACAGGGCCGGAAGCAGAAAGCTCCATCCGCTGTATAGCAGCCCGGTGCCTTCACTGCAGCTCAGCTCCTACTGACTTCAATAAGTGCTGAGATGCAGTGAAGGTGCCCGGCTAATATACAGTGGACAGAGCTTTCTGCTTCTCGCCCTGTATTGTGTACAGGACGGCCCTGTATTGTGTACAGGACGGGCATCAGAAGTGGCTCCATACAGCTGATCGGTCCGGGGTCAGCCCCCTACAGATCAGGTATCTATGACCTATCCTGAAGATAAACCATAACAAATTATGCCTGGACAACCCCTTTAATATACCCCCAGGGCCCCCCTAATGCGCCACACTTTAAAGAGGTTGTCCAGTATAATTTTTTTTCTTTTTTAATAATTAGTCCGGGGGAGGTGAATCCCCCCCTACCCCCCCACACAAAAAACAAAACAAAACACTAAACATACTCACCTGTCTCCGGTGCTCTGGTGTCCTCCCAGCACGGTCCGGTGCTGAAGCTCCGCTGTCTTCTTTTCGCCAGAATTCCTCACTGGCTGTGACGTCCCAGGTCCCTTCCCTTAGGCCGCTGATTGGCCTCAGGGGTCACGTGACATCACAGGTAGTCACGTGCAGGGGGAACTTCAGCTGGAAGAAAACAGAACTGCAGGACCGAACTGCGCTGGGGGACACTGGGGACAGGAAAGAAAGTTTTTTGTTTTTTTTTTTGTTTTGTTCTTTTCACCTGCCTCGGCGTAATTTAAAAAAAATGAAGGAGCCACTGTATGGAGTATAAACTCCACAGTGGCCCCCATCGAGTATTATATGCGCCCAATAGCCCCCCTCTGCTTCAGTGCTATTATTATATTCTGGGGTCTCCTCAGACCCCAGAGTATAATAATTGGAGGCCCAGGGGAAGTGATTAAAAATAACAAACATTCATACTCACCTTGCCTTACCTTACCTTTCCTTGGTGTCGGGGGGAACACCCCCGACTCTTCTGATCTGCAGGTATGCCGTGAGGTGCCAAATTAGAGGTAGGTGTGGCAGAATATCGAGCTTGGGAGATGTACAGAGACACAGACACACAGTTCTGTTTCCAAAGTACATCTCAGTTTATTGAGCGGTGTCAGGCATCTTTATAGGAAAATAATGGCTTTATGCCAGCTTACACATCACACACTACATCATATCAAGCATGTAATACAATTGTTTAAAAACTGAATGGACATTCATGACTTAGCACGTGAACACTGCGTGCGCTTCCGGTGTCCGCCATCTTAGCATCTGACCATATTAGCACATCCTGCTACGATAGATGATATGACCTTGGAAATCTCATAAAGCACTTTTTAATGAGCTCTAACTTCTTATCATCATGCATCCACAGTTCTGTGGTGGAGGGCCCAGACATTACAAGATTAATACACATAAGCTAAATTTATTAAACATAGAAACATGTGGGAAATGCGCTAGCCACCAGGTGAGGTCTTCATGGTAACAAGCAGCATCAAAGGACACTGTGGCCATACTCCTAGAAACATGGCCAAGCACCTAGAAAATACTATCTTAAACCCTGATGATTGTCTGAAGGCTGCTCATTCAGTTCAGTAAAGCTTAATTAAATCTTATTAAAAGAGGTAGGACACCATGTCTTGTCTACAAATATGCTTACACAAACTATTGGCTGAACGCCTAGAAAAATCTTATCTCGCTATGCTAAGAAACAGTTATACAGAGTTTAAACATGGAGTATACAGAACAAGATGGCTGAATGAACCAATATCTGTTTTTATACAGATATTCTGTCCCTCACACTTGGCATCCTCGCTCCATCCTGCTGTCTTCAGGCCCTTTTCCGACACCGCTGCTGAGGCCTGTGATTGGGCCTCAGCGGTCATGTGGGGGCACACTGACGTCATTACACAGCCACGCCCCATGTGACCGCTAGGGCCTAATCACAGGCCTCAGTCACATGACGGAAGAGCGGCGGACGCTGTGCCCAGGAGAGGTGAGAATATGTATTTATTGTTTTCAGACACCTCCCATGGGTGCCCTGCTCTGCCATCTATTGAAAAGGGGCCTGCAATATGCCAGGGTCCTTTTCCAATAACAGTATGTATAGTGGTCCGGGGCCCCGGCCATCTCCAGCTGGCCACGGGCACCATACCCAGCTGAGCCCGGTCGCGGTTGCACCCCCTGCGACCGCGATTGTTACGCCACTGGTCAGGGGCCCGATCGGGGTGGTCAGGATCCTGATCGGGCCCCCATAACATGAGGACTAATAGTTGGGGCTCAGGGCCCACCGGTGGATTCACCGGTTCCCCGGTGGGCCAGTCCGACCCTGGCTGTGAAGACCAGTTAGGTAAATATGGTACAGGAACAATGTTGTGACTTACAGGTGACGTCTCTGACTGTTTACACTTATCGTCTCTTCCATCTGGACCGCCATGACCACTTCTTCCAGCTGTGACTGTAAAGTTCGTAACACAGACATCTTTGGTTCCTCATTTTGCCAGGCACCCAACTACATTGTCCTCAACTACATAAAATCTCCATCCTGCTGCTACCCCAATTATAAAATATATGATATAAAATCCCATGGAAATGAATAATATCCCCATGTGCTTTTTTAATTTAATAATACTCCTATGTGCACCATTTATTTAATAGTGCCCCTCAATTAATAATTCCCCCTAATTAATAATGCCCTGTTTACCCCCTTAAATCAATAATGCACTGAGTGCCACCTAAAATTAATATTGCCCAAATCCCCAATTATTAATTATACCCTCTTATGTATCCTTGTTCAAATTAAGCCCTCGTACATAAATGCCCCTCTTGTATTAATAATGCCTGTTAATAACCCCTTTCTATTAAAGAGGACCTTTCACATCCTTTCAAGTCCTCATGCATATGCAGTTTTATATACTGAATTCAGCGCACTGTCAGCTTTCCCATTATGTTCCCCGATGGAGGAGATATCGGTGCTCTTAGTTTCGGCACCAACCTCTCCTCACTGTCAGAAGTTCCTGACAGTCTAGTGTCATCGCTGGGCTGTGAGGAACGTCCCACCCCCACCCCGACAGTACTCATCCATAGACTTGTATTGGGGGAAGAGGGCCTCCCTCATAGAAAACACCTTTAATATTGCCCCAATGCCTCCTAATATTATTTCCCCTTACATTCATACAGACGTTTCACTATAATTTATATCCTCTTTTATTAAAGCCTCCTAATATCCCTTATATTAGTTATGGCCTCTTATCTTGCTAAATTCCAAATGCTCCCAATTGACCTCTTATATGTATTACAACCCCCACCCACTGAAGCAGCAGGACTTCTGCATCCTGGCACGGACGGCTCAGGACAGTGATGTCATCGCGCAGACGTCTGTGAAAGGGCGCAGACGTCTTAGGGCAGTTCGTAGGCCACAGACCTTAAGTGGCTTGTGGCTTACAAGCTACTTATGAGCAGAGAAGGAAGCCAGAGGCTTTAAAAGGTATCAAAACATTACAAATACTATATAAATTTGGTATCACCGTGTTCGTACTGACCCACAGAATACAGATACCATGTCATTTTTACCACACAGTGAATGCTGTAAAAATTAAACCCATATGAATTTGGCGCAAATGCAGTTTTTCTCCAATTGCACCTCATTCTGAATTTTTTTCCAGCTTCCCAGTACATTGCACAGCATATTGAATAGTGACATTACAAAGTACAATTTGTTTCGCAAACAATAAGCCATCATATGACTCTGTGAGCTGAGAAATGAAAAAGTTATGGCACTTGGAATGTGGGGAGGGAAAAACGAAAATGCAAAAACAAAAAATGGCCCGGTCATTAAGGGGTTAATTTCTTTTTATATCTGAGAAAGTATAAACAAAAGAGGAGGGAAAACATGTCCATTTTTCACTTTTCATTTTTTTTTTATTTAATAACAAAGTGCTACTAAAAAAACTTTATAAAATAGCTTTTCCTCTCCATTACGGTAATTTTTATTTTGTATGGCATCATCGGGGTGGGGCTATAACCTTTAATAACGGCGTACTATTTTATTATTTTTTTTTTTATTTATTAATTTTTTTTTTTTTTTTTTTTTACATTGTGTCTGCTTAAGGTCATAATAGACCTTTGGGGACATCTGATCACAGTTTTTTAACTGGGGCTGGTACTGTAGGACCTGTAGGACCCAGCAGCTCTTACAGACGCTGATTCCAACAGATCACGTGACCCCCGGGTCAGAGGGGAGCCGCAACATGGCGTCGACCATAGCGCTGTATACACAAAGATCGGGAAGGCAGGGAAGGTAATAAACCTTCCCTGCCTTCTCTCTGGGAGCTCCGGCTGAAGTTACAGCTGGCTCCCCATTTCAGCAGCTGCACGATTTAGTGCAGCTGCTGAGTTCTGCTTGGACATACTGGTTCGTCCTTGCAGAACTAGACAACCACCTTCCGGACATATATACTCTATGGGCGGTCCGGAAGTGGTTAATGACCCAAACTGGCATCTGCAGAGGCCACAGAATGGATCTGGTAAAACTTAGTGAAAGTGTGGATGGAGGCCCAGGGGGTAGCCTAGCAGACCTGGGTGGCAGAAGCCTGATGCCGAAAAGATCATGAGGCTCCGACATCTCGTGTGGAGTTAGCCGTCACATGGAAGGGCAGAGCACTACCCTGAAGCCGATAGGCCTCCTTGATCGCAGACCGGATCCCTCGGGAGACGGAAGCCTTGCAAGCAGGCAGGCCCTTGTGAGGGCCCTCAGGCAGGACGAACAAAGCATCTGAATGACGGAAAGGGTCCAAGAGAGACAAAATAGACCCAACTCGCCCGGACAGCATCCAGGCAGTGAAGAGAACGCTCACGTTCCAGGGGGCTGGGCAGAAAGATGGCAAGACTAGGTTTTTGTTGATGTGCAAGGAGGAAACCACTTTAGGCAGAAATGACGGTGGCGGACGAAGGACAACCTTGTTCTTGTGGAGAACTAGAAAGGTAGGCTGCTGGGACAGGGCAGCCAGCTCGGAGACCCTGCAGATGGAGGTAACAGCCACCAGGAAGTGAACAGAAAGTGAAGTGGAACACCCGCAAAGGCTCGTGGGGGAGCCTGAAGCACCGCAAGGATGAGGTTAAGATCCCACAGTTCTACAGCTGGACGGTAGGGCAAGCACAGTGCTCCATTCCCTGTAGGAAAGTCATCACCAGAGATCGGAAGGCCAGGGACGTCTGAAAAAGAGCAGGGAGGGCAGAAATCTGTCCTTTAAGAGAAGACCAAGACCTTGATCCAGACTGGACTGAAGAAAAGCCAGGATCCTGGGAAGAAAAAAGGAGAGCTGATGAAAATGGTTACTCTCACACCACCGGACGTAAGACTTCCAAGTGCGATGGTAGATCTTGGCTGACTGGGGTTCCAGACCTTGAACATAATCTGGATAACAGGCTACGAAAACCCACGACACCTCAGAACATCGGCTTCAACAGCACGTCGTTAAATGCAGCTGAGGTAAGGTGAGGTGGAACAGTGGTCCTTGAGATGGAAGGTCGACCTGCAGAGGAAGAGGGGAAGGAGAGTCTGCCAGCAGGAACGTGAGATCCGTGTACCAGGTCCAACGGGGCCAATCCAGAGCCACCAGAATGGCTGGAACCCCCATGGTCTTGAGCTTCTTGAGAACCAGAGGAAGAGGAGGGAACAGGTACAGAAGGTGGAAGTCCTACAATGGAATCACAAAAACGTCAGCAGCAACGGCCTGAAAGTTCAGGGATCTGGCCACATAGCAGGGGACCTTGCGGTTCAGGTGGGAGGTGAAGCGGTCAACATCAGGTGTGCCCTGCTGGGAGCACAGCTGGAGGAAGATCTTCTGATGAAGCGATCACTCACCCGGGTCGAGTTTTCCTCAGCTTGGGTAGTCTGAAAAATTCGGAACAAGATACTCCGCCCACAGAAAAGAGTTGGAGGCTTCTAGAAAAGCCACACGGCTCCTGGTGCCATCTGATTGTTCAAGTAAGCGACTACAGTGGAGTTGTTCGTCTGACCGGATGTCCTTGGAGGAGAAAGGTCAAATGAGACAGGGCTAATAAGATGGCCATGAGTTCCATGAGGTTGATCTGGAGGGAGGACGCGGCCTTGGACTACAGGCCCTGAATGGTCCAGGCACCAAAGACCGCTCCCAGCTGGAGAGTCTGGCATCAGTGAAAATCACCTGCCAGAAGAGAGTAGAAAAGACTTCCCCTGAGATATTCCTGGGGAGGAGAGCCACCAAAGACGCTCTCGTCGAACCCAAGGAGGTAGGAGAATCAGGCGGTCGAGGCTGGATGGAGATTTGTCCCAGCGGGCCAGAATCGCCAACTGCAGAGGATGCAAAAGGGACAGCCTCAAAGGTTGAGACCATCGTGCCCAGGACGCACATGCAGAACTGAAGAGAGCAAGGAGAGTTCCTCTGAAGTCGGGACACACCAAACCGAAGTGTTATAATCTTGGACTCCGGGAGCAGAATCTTGCCCTGGTGAGTGTCGAGGATCATGTCCAGGAATTCCATGCGCTGAGAAGGCACGAGAGAAGACTTTTCCTAGATGATGAGTCTGCCGAACCGGCGAAGAAGGTGATTCACTAGCTGGTCAGATTGTCCGACTTGGAGCAGGAGGTCGTCAAAGTATGGAATCACAGCAACCCCTCTGTAGCAGAGGATGGCCATGAGAGACGCCATCACCTTAGTAAATACCCAGGGGGCAGAGGCCAGTCCAAAGGAGAGAGCGACAAACTGGAAATGTTGCGAACCCGCCGCAAAACGAAGAAAACGCTGATTGCACAGTGCAAAGAGGATCTGAAGATAAGAATCATGGATGTCAATATATGAAAGAAATTCGCTAGTCTCCAGGGATGCCTCCACTGACCACAGGGACTCCATGCAGAATCTAGGGACACTGACGAACCTGTTGAGCCCTTTCAGGCCCAGGATGGGGCGAAAAGAGCCGTCCTTCTTGGAAACAGTGAACAGGTTGAAATAACAAACCCGGAAATGCTCTGAAGCGGGAACAGGGACAATTACTCCCTGCCGCTGGATAGTGGTGACAGCCTGGAGAAAAGCAGCCACTCGAGCGGGGGAAGAAGGCAAAGTGGAGTAGCCGGTCGACACCACATCTTGAACCCAGGCATAGTTGATGCTGGCAAGCCAGATCTCCCAAAAGGAGAGCAGTCGTTCCTCCACCCGAGAGGCCCTGAGTGGGAGGAAGACCTTCATGCCGAGGAAGGTTAGGAAGAGGAAGGCCTGGAGGACTTGGTGCAGGACTGCCAGGCAGGTCTGGGCTTGAAAGAGGGCTTCTTGGAACAGCAGTCCCAGGGAGACTGTCCTCCAGAGCGAGAGGTGGAGCCACGAAAGGAGTGCAAATGCTGACAATGACTGGAAGAGGATGGCTGGTGCTTAGGACACCTCTGGGGGAGAATGCTGCGCAGAGAGGGCTCCGCAGGTGCTGTCTCCCTGGGATCTGTGAGGAGCTGTCCCAGCAAGCAAAAAAAAAAAAAAGCATGAAATTAAAAAAAAAAAAAAAAAAAAAAGTCTTTGAGGAGAGCAAAAGCCCTCCCCCTAGAATTCCCACATTCAGGGGCTACCGGGCAGGCTGGATGGCTTGCCAGTACAGACCCCAGCCTATGGAAGGACCCAGGGGGGTCTGGAGGACAGAAAAGGTAGCACAGGAAAAGGGCAGGCCTAGTTGCTGCCTAGTCCCCGGCAAGACCAGGGACTTGCGTAGAAATGCGGCTGCCGGCAAGGAA